>JADRCH010000225.1:818133-834281 GCA_019843965.1 Rhynchomys soricoides | reverse complement strand
CCACTGGTCACTGACATAACACCTAGCCAGTCACCCTTTCCCACTGGCCTCTCTGTTCCCTAACAACATTCTACTTGAAACACCTGATAGTTTTCTGAGTATCGCTTATTTCACCTAACACGATGATTTTTGGTACTACCATTTACCCACAAATAACATGATTTCATTCATATTAAAATTCCTTATATAAATGTATAAAAATGTTATTATGAAACCTGTCATTTTGTAGATTTTTTGGATTTCCAATGATGAATGTCTGCACATGAAGAATGTCTACAAGTCTAATATGGCTCTGGAAAGCAGTAGGCAATACAGAATGTAAAGTATACATTTAGACTATAGGCACAAGTAACCAACTACATATAAAATAAACCTTAGCACGCACATAGGTATACCCAAGTCACTCACTAGTGAGCAGACTTGCTACTCCATTTACTGAATCCAAGACCAAGAGTGAGATGTGAAACGTGTTTCTGTGTTGCCTTCACACTGGCTTTCATTCACTCAACAGGTCAACTTTAAGCTATTCTGGGTGCTCAACACACTTCCACCCAATACTTTTGAGATATGCTGTGTCAGACTTTACTGTATACATAAACATGATTATGTTGATTTTTGCTTAAAGAGATTTATAAGAGAAAGTGCTACACATGATTCATATAGTCAAACAAATTCTTTATATATTCGGTGCAATTCTACTACGTAACCATTTTTTATAGAAAAATCATTAAATGTTAAATTGCTTCATATCTTATTATGTTAGTAACTTTTGTTGAGCATGGGGATAAGACACTGTATGCCAGTAGCAAGTAAGTACATTTAAATAAAACATAGCCAATACCACCACCCACCACAAAACCATACAACAATGATTTAAATAAAAAAGATTTTGATGAGGGGAAGAAACAAGTAAGAAAATTAGATGTATCTGGGAACTGGGTAACAATAGGTTAAATACAACCAAGTGTAAGGAAACTTCTCAAGGATCGTCTTCCTTATTCCCTATAAAGAGTAGTGTATTAGAAGATGGCATTCAAACTTGCCTCAGTAAGAACTACATAAAATGAACTGAAAATGAGAGTGTTAGCAGGTGAGGGCCAGCCTGGGCTGACTGCATGAGATCCAGCAGCAACCATTCAGACTCCAAAATCAAATAAACAAACCAGAGAAGGGGAAGGTACTAGCGAAAACTGGAGATATGCTGCAAAGGCAATTTGTTAAGTGTCAAAGTACACACTGAAACTTACCATCAGTAGGAAACCCAGAATACCAAGAATAAAGTAAGAAAATCATGTGTGTGATGCTTTATGTGAAAATTTACTCTAAAAAAATTGTATGCACGTATTAACATTATACATTTGGCTGCTGGTCTCCTCTTATAAAAAGGTCACATATTTTTCATCCCATCCTCGCTCTTAACTACTACTGAGAATTGTCCAAAATCTGAGGTTTAAAAGCCAGGAGTCCACACACAAGATATATAACATGTTCCTACAGATTCTGTCACCAGATGGCATAATGATAGAAACCAAGAGAATTTAATGTCAGGAAGTAATACTGTCATTCAAAGTAAACTCCTAACTTTGTATCTGCCCGACTATACACTAGATTACTTCTATTTTAAAACTGGGTTTATATCAGGAGTGAAAATCAAGCCCCCCCCAACCCCCCCCCCAAGAGACAGAGAACAGTAGTTTAGAGAAATTGAACTCCACAGCAGAGTTAATTGGGAAAAATTTAATAAGCATCAAATCCACTATACATTGATAATGCAATACTGAAATTATGAAATTTTAAATATTGTTTTCTCAAAAAACTTAAGTGATTTATTTTTCCTGGGACATATGGAGACAGAACTAAGCATTCACTTGGCCAGTCCAGATTTAGTTGACACTAATGTCTAAATAGTTGGTCATATTTCATCTCTACAGTAAGGTAGATTGTGAACTGCTTGTATCTCTGAATCTCGGCACAGATTTCATGAGATAATTTATAGGAATGTCAAATATTTGATGTGCAAACTCAAAAAGCTCTACATTGGAATTTTGTTTTGTTCAGCTTTACTTCCGTGCACTTAACTTGAGGATCCAGCAAGTATTTTCTTTCCTAATTCCTTTGAAAAAATATTTCTGCAGTAAAACTTGTTTCTTCTTTACTATAATGGTTGTTTCTGAGGAAGATTATCAAGCTTTGTGGTAGCTTTTCCACTTGGTAAAAATCTATCAAAAACGTCCTATTATCATTTGTAAGGAAAAAAGGGTTGTTTGTTAAAGGCTGTGAGACCAAGAACGAAACCGTAACACTCAGAGCTAGCTGACTCCGGTGACTCCATTGTGTTCAACTGTCCTGCACAAATGAACAAATGTCTACTTCTGTTGCTTCCAGGCTACTGAGAAGTGGAATGAGCTGCACTGCAGTAGTTTGCTGGTCCAATTTTAAGAGTCCAAAGTCCTTTTTATGAAATCGGCCCACTGATATCCATGTCCCAGATAAAATCAGTTCAAAAGACAGAAATCAGGGCAAAGACTCCATACAACAAAGCACAGGGATATGCCACTAAAAGTTGTTGTCCATCCATAGCTAATGCAGAAATAAAGATTTTGGAAGCAGAAAAACTACACCATCCAATAATTGTGGCAGTAAGAAGAATTCCTACCATTCCTCTGTAACAGAAAAAAAGAGAAGAAAATAAGAAAGATTAGATAATAAAAACCGAACCAATTAAAAAACAGTACACTATTCTAAGACAACAAATGTTTAATGCATAGTTCTGCAGAAAAGATTACAAATTTGCAGGGCTCAGCATTATTTATTGATAAGCCTCAAGACATTTTTAATCCACATACAGTCATATAGTCAAGACTATTTTATCAAATGCCTAGTGACTTCAAGAATGCTTAATGATTTAATGTAAACATTATAATTATTATGCTCCTTTAAGCTGTTTCCCAGTTTCAGCATTACTGGTACTTGGGATGGCTACCTTTGCTGAAGGACCAGTGCTTTGCACTGTTAGGATGCTCAACAGCTTTCAGGACCTCTCTCCATTCATACATATCAGCATTAGCAATCCCGACATCTACATATGTATTTACTAATCATATGTTTTCATCAAGCCCAACTACCTCAAGATTGATATAACCAGACTATCAAACATAATCTTAATATGGGTGAACTGAACCTTTCCATGTACTATTTAATGATCACAAATATTCACTTCATTATTTCTATGGTTTCAGTAAACACAAAACTAGTAAAACTCTTATCAAAGGTAAAACTGAGATTATATAGAAAACTTCAAATCTCATTTTCATTGTTCTTCACCCAAAATGATCATAGCATGGTTCAAATCTACATGAGTGTGGTAGTTTGATTCTACTTGGCTCAGGGAGTGGCACTATTAGGAGGTGTGGCCTTGTTGGAGTAGGTGCGGCCTTGTTGGAGTAGGTGTGTCACTGTGGGGGTGGCTTTGAGACCCTCCTCCTAGTTGCCTGGACACTAGTCCTCTCCTGGCTGCAGTTAGATCAAGATGTAGAACTCTCAGCTCCTTCTCTAGCACCACGTGTGCCCGGATGCTGCCATGCTTCATGCCATGATGATAATGGACTGAACCTCTGAACCAGTAAGCCAACCCCAAATTAAACTTTGTCCTTTATAAGAGTTGTCTTGGTCATGGTGTTTCTTCACGGCAATGGAAACCCTAACTAAGACAATGAGGCACAACAGTGTTTGCTGGATCAGGGTTTTATCTCAACCTGAAGGTGAAATATGTTCTATTACACAGAACTGGCCAACTAAATTTCAGTTTAAGATTAGTACTTACTGTAAAGAAAAGACCACTGCAAAGCTGGACAACAGGATCATGGGAAGAAGACAATACCCCAGGACACTTGCCACACAACCAAATGAGACACCTGTCATACTCATTAAATTTAACAAACAAAACATTCCTAAACATCCAATTGCACTGATCCCGTATACATAGCCAAACTGGATTTTGCCAGCCTATGGGAAAAGAACAAAAGAGGTTAAAGACAAGAAAGTATCATTTGGGCCTTACTTCACACAAAATGACACATGGATAAAATACTCAATTCATAAGCATCAAAATCTACAGAGGTGCAGTGGAAGGAGACACAGCACTCTGTTCACACCCTTCTTGTTTTAATTAAAATTCTGATCCCACTTTTTCTCTATCCGAATCCTTGAACATCCTCCCCATCTCTCTATCCACAAAATTCCATTCCCTTTTTTGTAATTTCTTTAGAACAACACACAAACAAATGTATAACACACAAAACCACAAAACAACAACAAAAACCCCAAGCAAAGCTGTATTAAGACAAAAAAACATAAAGTCTTCAAAATATCATTGAGTTCCTTTGGTGTAAGCCTTCTACTCCTGGACACAGGCATACCCTGAAGCATGGTTAATATACACAGTGATTGTATTACTGGAAATCATACAACCAGTAATAGTGGAAAAGACTAAATTTTCCCTTTGCAAGTGGGTACCAATTGCAGACAGCTTTTGGTCAGGAGTGGCATCTGTGTCCACTTCTCGATCAGCACTGGGAGCCTGCTATCTTGCTTGAATCTGGGCAGACCCTGACTTCAAACTCTTAACTTTGATGCACCACTTCCCAAAACAGGTATCTATTATATTTCTTAGTAGCATCGAGCTTGGTATACAACTGAACAAATAGGGGGAGAAAAAAAATCCAGAAAAAGTGGGAAGCCAGAACCCAGGGAAGAGGGTGAGAAAGCCAGGTGGGTATAATGAGAAGGGACGTTTTCTCTTGTTTTTCCAAATCCTATGCTGGATTCTACAGTCCTTTGATTAAAAAGTCAAAAGCACACATGTTGGAAGTTCTCTTCTCACAAACAATTTAGCTAGACACAAGTGGCAGAAACTTTTAATCCAAGCACTCTGGAAGCAAAGGCAGGCAGATCTCTGAGCTCAAGGTCAACCTGATCTACCTAAGTGAGTTCCAGACCAGGCAAGGCTCCGTAAGTGAGACCTGTCCTTAAAAACAACAAAACACTCTCATGAAAACAAGTCTGCAGAGAAATCCCAAAAACGAACAGCAAAAGATGAGACCTTTGTTACATAAGACTAAGTCTTGAGAATGCCTCTACAGATGGCGGTAAAATCCTTGAGGCATTTGCTGGACCTAATGTTTACTTGTAAATACCTGATACAGGCTGTGGCCGTTTGAAGAAGCTGAGTTCCTTCACTGAGAAGTGAATTAGCTGAGCAATAAATAAAGAATTCTAATTTGCACAGTGCTCTTAGTTTTACAACTGTCAGACAGTTACAACTGTCAATGTCTCAAAGCAGGTTTGCTACTTGTTTAATTTTGAAACAAAGGTCTCATTCCAGACTGGTCTTAAAGTCAGAGTAATCCTCCTGCCTAATCCCCACAAATGCTGAGATTATAGGTCTCAGACTCCATGCCCAGCCTCTTGTTTGGGTGTGGTGGAACACCAAAACAATTCTGTTAGGCTAGTTGGGCAGCACAGGGCTATTATCCTGCAGAGGGAACCAAAGGCCCCTCGGGTTACACACAGCATTTTCTATCAAGTACCTTACTTATCTTCTGTAATTTAGACTGAGAGAAAGCAAAGAGCAACTTTGTCTTTCAATATACTTTAATATTCCTAGAGAACTGAGAGGTGGAGACAAAAACTTGTCATTCTTTAATAGTTTAATTCATTAGAAGTTAAAATGTACAGGAAAACTATACAATGAAACACTGTCCAAGGGCTAGCCATTTGAAATAGTTAATTTTAAATCGAACACAACCTAGAATCACCCAGGAAGAGTCTCAATGAGCTACTTCTAGATCAGGATACTTGTAAACACATTTGTGAGGAAAGGTCTAGATCAGGCTAGCCTGTGGACATTTTTGTGGGGGAATGTCTAGATCAGGCTAGCCTGTGGACATTTGTGGGGGAATGTCTAGATCAGGCTAGCCTGTGGACATAGTTATGGGGGGCTGTCTTGATCAGGCTAGCCTATAGACCTGTTTGTGGGGCATTATCTAGATCAGGTTACTCTGTGGACATGTGGGTATGTGGGTGGGAGGTTAGATGAGGCTAGCCTATGAAATGTTTGTGGGAGACTGTCTAGATGAGGTTAGCCTGTGGACTTGTCTATGGGGAACTGCTCTTGAATACACAGATATGGAAGAAGGCTGTGCTTGAAGGAGGTCGACACAATTCCCTGGGTCTGTGTTCTGAACTGTGTAGAAAGGTAAGCTAGGTAGTAGGCATGACTGTGCTCATTTCTGCCTGCTCGTGACTTGGATGTAACAGACTATTTAAAGCTCCTGACCGCTTGACATCCGGGTGTCAAGTGATGGGTGGACCATAACTGGAATTGTGCTAAAATAATCATTTCTTCTTTAGGGTTCCTCAGCCCCATCTCCTCTGGGTATTTTATCATAGCAACATAAATAATACTAGGACAAGATTAAATACATAAAACCACAATCTCTAATTTTTAAAAGTACAAGACAATATTGCCAATTTTCTAAAATTAAGAAATTCTGATGTTCATTTTTTCTTATTCTTTACTATTACATACATACAGACACACACAGCATCTCAGTATACAATCCAGACGTGCTTAGAATTCACTCTTCCTTCTTCAGTCTCCTAAGGCTCTGATTACAGCTGTGATTGCTTGTTCTTGTTGTCATTGTTGTCCTGTCTCCTACATCTGGCTCAAGAAATTAGTTTTTACATATGTTGCCCAATACTATTGATGGAGAAGTAAGGAATAAGCATAAATTCAAGAAACATTAAAATCTGACGCAGAGCTAAGGCTCCAAATGTCTTTTGGTGGAGCATTTAAAACCCTGCTCTCATTTTACTCAATAGCCGATAACTTACCAGTAACAGCGTGGCCCCAAAGGCAAGGCAGAACACCACTGGCCCTGCCAAGTCGGTCTCATTCATGATGCTGCCATCAGCGGCCCTCAGGGGGTGTAGCACCGTTAGAGTTTTTTGCCAAATGTGGTCAAAATTGATACCCAACTCTAAAACAGTAAGAAAATAAGGAAGTCTGAATTTGTGATATGCCTTTAGCAGTTTATATAAATTTAACTAAAATTTTTACATTTGAGAGCCCATTACTCCATTGAATGAGAGACCAATTTCTTCCATTTCAAAATAGTTTTCAGCAATGGACACTCTTGTTACAAATTTTGGGATTTGTGGTGATTTCCAGAATCAATGCTTGAACAGAACACAAAGCTAAATACAAAGGAACAAACAGGGTTCAGCAATGGTCAGTGATGCTTTACTGGGTCCTCATGACCATTTGACAGGCTGGGCTTTTGCCTACACCTAACTTCTGTGTTAGACGAGATATGGAGATGAAAAAGACCCACCTCTACATCATACTCAAGTAACAGAATACCTGGACATGGCTAACAAAAGGAGACTGATACTTTACCTGGGGCTTTAGGAATACCCACGTACCCATAAAATTACATGTAATTACTGCATGCATTGGTGTTCAGATTTCTGGAATATTATTTGAGAGCCACCATGTTTTTTATGCAATCAATAGAGTTTATTTCTACACAGATCTATAAATATCATGCTATTTGCTTTCACATCTTCCATAGGCAAAATTTAATTAATAATCTGAAATAATGTAGATGTTCACACTGTCATATTTAAGTATTATATGCTCAAAAAATGGGCCCTTCTGGCACAATATAAACTCTCTTCTAAATAGTCACTGACCAAATGCTACCTCCTGTTCTTTCATAAGAAAGGACAACATCTCCTTTAGGATTTGTTTTTACTAACTAGCCGGAGACCAGAGCACATGCTGAGCACCTCTAGTCTCAAAATATAAAATTTGAAATGCTCTGAAATTCAAAGCTTTTAACACCAATTTAATATTCAAATCATGTTAAACTAAGTATGATGGCTCGCACCTCCAATCTTAGCATTTGTAAGGCTGAGGAAGAAGGAATGCTACAAGTTCGAGACCACCGTGGGTCTCAGAGCAAGATTCTGTCTCAGGAAAAATAGAGGGGGTGGGTAGCATTCTCAGACTTTCCAATTAAAGATGCTAAGCTAGTGATGTCTATAAAGATACTGGAAAATTCAAACTACTTTAAAATTGAAAGGATTTCTGGCCTTATGCTTCTCAGACATGGTCTTCAACCTATACCACCACATCCTACCTTCTAACAAAGGGGGCTCCTCCTCAAAGCTGTCTCCATAGAACGTCTGAGGTGTAGCTGGAGGGTAGGCCTGAGTTGGCTGGTAAATCTGCCCAGTGTAGGTCTGCTGTGGCTGCATCATGTCTGGAGGGACAAATCGGCCTTGCTGAGAGTAGTCACAGCCAGCATACTGCCTGTAAACCGACACATTTACGTTTATTCTCCATACTTCAACCAACTGACAAGTCATCAGTCCTGGGTTCTTTTTTCCCTTGACAACTACAGAGTGCTCAGTCCTTTCCAAACCTCTTTACAGGACAGCCACAAAGAAAAGGTGCTGGTGCCATGCTGAAGTCTACAGTGAGATGGGTGCTCTTAGAGGAGCCTCCTGTTGCTGCCAGCGCTTGTACATCTGCATACACACAGATTAACTACCACACTTTACACCCGGAGACCAACAAATAAAATCTTATGTCAGGACGGTTTTCTCCTAGTGACACAGAATGAATGTCACAATATATTCTGAAATTAAGTGTAGGCTGAACATAATAAACAAAGTTTGGGGCTGACAGACCTGACTATATCTTCCATCATTTGACTACCCACGAATCATTCTTTCACACCCCACAGTTTAGTAGTCCGCAAGTGAGAAGACATTAGTAAGAAACATCACTTTTAAACTGAGGGGTTGAGGGGGGTAATCAAGCTTGTCTTTGTGACAGCTTTCTGAATATAAAATATTCTTGGGCTATCTTGTGCTTGAATTGTGCTTTAAAGTTTTCTGAGGGACTTAACTGCCTCACTGGATTTCTATCAAATCTTGGATCTTCAGGACAAACACTTTGCTGTGTGCTATTTAAGTGATTGAGAGGGAACAGGACTGCACTGGAGTCCTGTGCATAAATGCCTGTCTCACCATACGTCTAGTGCTTCAGTTTACTAATCTTATTACATAGTGAGTAGTATGAAATTAAAGTAACTCTTTTAAATATATTTTAAAATGATAGCCTACTTATTTTTGATTACTTCTGGTTTCCGTCTGAAAAATGCAAAAATGAAATGAGCGCCATTAATGTTGAGACTTTAAAAATAAAGCTAATTTT
Organism: Rhynchomys soricoides; assembly: GCA_019843965.1. NCBI lineage: Eukaryota > Metazoa > Chordata > Mammalia > Rodentia > Muridae > Rhynchomys > Rhynchomys soricoides. Next base: position 824,992 of record JADRCH010000225.1, on the reverse strand, counting down.
AAATTAATTATGCAACTGAAAAATGAAGCACTGCTAAGATGTTCAGTATCTAAAGTCCTTCCTGAGATTTTTGTAGTACAGCTAGTCAAAGTGCCACGTATAAATAATCCTTGGCTGTAGATGGGCCGTCTGTATGAGTCTCCCACCATTTGAGGCTCAGAGACCTCCATAGATGTCAGGACAGGAAGAATGTAAGAGCAAGAGAATGGGAGGAGAGCTGCACAATGCTGACTTCTGGATGTGGCCTGGCTGCTGCACATATAAAGCTGACAGTATCTGTGCTTACCTTAACAAGCCCGCACAAGACCCAGCCAGTCAAAATTTATACCCTGGCTTGGGGAGGGGCCAAGGCCCCACCCTTACAGGAAAGCTACTGGAGCAAACAGCTGCTGAGGGAAGAGTCATTTTTTTTTTTTTTTTTCAGGACACAGCCAGCAGGTAAGCTGTTCATGCCCCAGTACATGGCTACAAACCCATGTACATAAGGCAGTACTAATTAGACTCAGGATTATATTAATAACCATAAAAAAAAAAAAAAAGACAGGAAGTTGGGAGAGGTGACTAGAAGGCACAAGGAGCTGGACAGAGGCAGTGAGTAGACAGGGTTAATACACGTCGTATAAATGTAACAGAACTTTCAAAGAATAAAAATATTAAAATTTAAAAATCAATTGGCTAACTCTAAAATGAGTTATTGCAATACAGAAATATATATTAACTACCGCAAATGTCCTAAAACCTCCCTTTCAATGTCGTTATGTGCAAAGCACTATTTTGTAATAGTTTAATGTGAATTGTCTATTACTAAGTACAGCCCCATGGAATGGGTGTACTGCTGCCCTTATTATAAGGATATGTAAACTCAAATTTGGGTTAAAATAATTGGCCATGGTGGTGCCAGGATTCAAAACTAGGCTATTTAATTCCAGCGATCATCAACTTTTAATAACTAATAGGCTTCGCTTCAAAATCCTTCTTTACGCAGACGGCTGCAAAATTATATTGTATATCTGCAGGTTCCCAGCTTTCCTGGAACACAGACATGCTGATTTCTTACGTGCATACCCATTTACACAAGAACAACCTTCATAAGGATCAGCTAGTTAAGCAAGGATAACAAATCTCCTTTCCTGAGTTAGGAAAATATGCTGCTGTGTTGATCTGTTAGCATTTGCCAGAGTCCAGACATCACAAGAGTCTCTGCATACAGAGGCTTCTACAAGCTGATTAAATAGTTTATTCTTGAGGGGAAAGTAAGGAGAGAGAGAGAGAAGAAGGAGGAATAAAAACCCCAGAAAGAATAGTAGAGCTAGCAGTTCTAGAACAGCCTCGTCTCAGAACCCTTTGTAGTCTTAAAAATCTACTGGAAATTCAAAGTATAAATGAGTAATTAACCATCAATATTTACCAAGGAAATTCAATATTTATAAAAAATTCATTTGAAGTAACTTGAAACATATTTCACTTTATGACAAAACTATTTACAATAAAATTACTTAGAAAAATAAAATTATATAGCTAGATTTTTTAACCTGCTTTTGCATTCAGCGTGCTATGATTTACTCTTACTGTGCTAGTCAAAGTAGTTGAAGAAAATCTAGTGCTGCAGACTAGCTATGGCTGGAAAACGGAGTATTATAATATCCCTTTCAGTCTTGTAAAGAAAAAAAAATGTGAGACAAGGTCCCTTTGTAGCTCAGGCTGATCTGGAGCTCACTATGCAGACCAGACTGGCTTTGAACTCAGAGATCCACCTGCACCTTGGGTGCTAGTGCTACAGGTGTGTACTAACACACCTAGCCATGAATGTTTTTAATGCTATATTTAAACTCAAAACAAAATGGTCATTTATTTAAAAAAATCAATTTGCAACATAAACTTGAAACAGCATCAATGATCTTTTTATACCCTAATTACATTAAAAGATATTGATGTCTTGCACTTTTTTAAATGGGTTACATTTCTCACATATAATTTTGTAACATTACTTGCCACTTAAAAATATTAGTTTATATGTATCATATTCTAAACATTAGAAAATCACATTTATTAAAATTGTCCCTAATTTCACTGAGAAAAAAAAAATGTTAGTTTGCTAGGAAGCTATTGATGATGAGCACATGTTTTCCAAAATCCTCATTTTTGTATGAAAAGTTGAAACTGATTAACTGGTGACAAATACTAGCAGCTGTTTTTCTTAAAATGAAAAGTTCACTAAGTAGTTTTTGAAAACTTACCTGTGAAATACTGAATTCTAGCTAATCACAGTAAGTCCATTGTTTTAAATCAATAGGTCTCCATGAAAAGCCAGTAGCTCAGCTACCAACATAAACATGTGTGTCTTCCTAGAGACAGTGTAATTTCAGTATGGAAGAAAAGTGTTGCGTGACACAGCGTATTAAAAAGATGTGTACTGAAAGCATCAGGACTGAATAACAGTCACAATTCTTCATGCATCATTGGGGGAATCCTTAAATGAAATCACAACATTAGTTCCCCGATTCAGACTCAGGGACCAGATCTTATTTTTGCAACATAACATACTTGCAATTGTTAACATACTTGAAAGGCACAGAATGTATTTTTGAATTTAGAAGCTCTCTAAAAAGTACCCTAAGAATCATGGAGCGTCTTGGAGTGAGTGCCACTGACAAGCTAGAGGTACTATAAGCAACAACAACTTCAAGGATGGGACTGTCATCCCCTCTTCCAAATGCAGTGTGAAAAGGATATTACAGGATTTTACTACTTCACTGTCCCGCCAGGACCTGTTCTGAAAATTTGAGTCACTGTTGGTTGCAAACCAAACTATGTCGTGGCATGCATAATTTTTACTGCAATGCTTTCACAGCAGGCAAGTAGCATACGCTATGTCAACACTGTTATAATCTCTGTGCATCAACAGCAAAGATAAAACCTCAACATAGATTGTCTACTTATGGTCATAAAAATGTTTCATAAAATATATCAGATAAGTTAATGGTAAAAATATAATAGCTCTCAGTTTCTTAAAATAAGTGACTGGTATTACTTCATATTTTAAAGGCATATCTAGAAAACGATGTGGGATTAACCCAGACGACATGGTGAAATACCAGTAAGAGAAACCCATAAAATGTTAAAGGCTGCCCTCACAGGGCAGCTTGAGAACAGTAAGGCCAGTAAGTCGAACTTTAAGGCAACCCAGATATTAAACTATACGAACCTAGATTTTCTTTAACAACTAACGTTATCACTGTTTTTTATTAATAAGTTAGCAAAGCCAATGAAACACACGTTGGTAAGCTGAGATAATATCTAAAATATAGTAAGGTGCCAGATCCACTTGCAGTCACATATAGAAACAAATGAATCTAATTTTTTCATAAAGCTTGGGAATCGCACATACGGTTGCTACTGCATCATACCTTTTGCTTTCTCAAGTGTAATCCATAAACCTGTATGTATGCTCGTGGAAAGCTATGGATATGTAAACTATCTCCACCAGGAGGAAGCAATGCTTACTGAAATATGAGTTGGTTAGAAGAGAAGCAGACAAATACTCAGCACCAGGGTTTGTACGTAACAGCTACATGGAAAAAGCAAAGTCACCGAAGTGTTGGAATAAGGAGGGCACAAGTCACACATTTAAGCTACAAAAACGTGGTCAGGATGCAAAACTGGAAAGAGATTAGCCTAGTAAATTGCATTCTACATAGAAAAACTTCTAATTAGTCTAAAGAGAAAAGATGATTTGGTCAAAAGAAGGCTAACATACAGTGTCAGGCTCTTCAAAAATTCTGGTTTTAGGGATTTTCCAGATGAAATCTGATCACACATTTATTTGCTTTCAAGTACACAAAACTCTCACTAAAGATATATTATTTTTGATAAGTGAAAGGAACTCTCTTTGTATGGATTTGAATCCTCCCCAACTAACGAATTCACTAAAACTAATCCCTAGAGGGTATTTTTATATACTCACTCCTTTCTTCAACAGGTTAAATGGGAAGATATATCTATCGGCCCTCAAATTAAATAGGCTCAAATAATCTATCGATCATAAAAAATAGCCTGACTTTTTTCTTTGTGATAAAAAAGCTCTGGCATGGTCATTTACATATGCTAATTATTGTAAGTGCATTCTAGTAGAGCCTGTGCTTCATAGATTGACTGGACTCACAGTTCTCCCTTGTGCTCATCCAGGAACGAAATCTGAAATCAAGATCTATAGATGAACACAAATGACATCTGAATTGTACCGAGTTATGTGCTCACTAATAGAGGTATGTATGAGCATATCCATGCATTTCTGGAAAACAAGCCCATCGTTTCTGAAAGATTCTCAGAAAGATTAAAGACTATCAGGAAAAGGGTAAGCACATGAAACTCCTCTATTCAAAGGGAAAGAGCGACCACTAAGATTTATTTCATCATTCAAAAAGACTAAAGACATGATGTCTAAAAGAGAGTGGCTGAAAACTTTCAAAGTACCCCAAACGCCAGATATTACAGATGATCTTTTTTTTTTTGAACAGTTCGAACTCTAAGGTTTTTGAATTCTCTTCTTCTATCCGAAACTGATCTTCTCCAATACTAACCCTAAGACTTCAGTATGAGGAGTGATAAAGATTACCAATGACCGTATTAGTCACCAGATGACTCATAATGGGGAGCTTACACTACTAACCCATGTCACTAAGCTCTTTAAATATCTGCTGATAAGGTTCGAAAGTCAGACTTACCTATCAAATAAGCTATCAAATAATTTTTAATTTTTAGTGAATAACTAGCCTTATATTCTAGGTAGCTGAAGCATCCATCCAGACTATTTGTAAATATTACTTCAACATGGTACTGGTCCTTTTTGGCACACTAGATTTTTCTTTTTCAGAAAATAAATCATAAAACAGGGTAACCCCTTCAAACTCAAACTAAATGTCTTAACTCTCTAGTCCAAGAAAGATGACACTAAGTCACATTCTTGAATAGGAATACGTTCACATATTCATGTTTAAAAGGCAGAGCCTGGCATCCTGAATACAGACTAAGTAGGTTGTCAAAGTTGAAAAGTTACTTGCTGTAGGGTCCTCCACTTCCTCCATAGTCATAGGACTGCTGAGATTGCTCGTCGATGCTGTAACTTGTCTGGTAGAAACCGCTGTTTAAGTTATCAAAGCCTGACATTGCAAACGACCTGCAACAAAAGAGAGATGGCAAACACTGTTTACATCTAAGGTCCTATTTGGTTTGTCCGTGGTCCTTTGCTTAAGCAAACACCCTCAGACGAAACGCATTTCTGAAACCGCAATCCGCATCTGGACGTGGTCTTGAGGTGGGGCTAGGGAGCTGAGGTCCGAGAAGACCCTTGGAATTTGGGGAGCTGATAGGCCTGAGGTAGAGGCGAGGTCGTGCGTAGGCGCCGCTTCACCTAGATATAAAACAGCAACCGCACAGCACAGGGTCTTGGGAGGGAGTGGGGGTTTGAGGGAAAGACCACAGCCCGCGCAGACAGACCAGGTAGACGACCCGTACAACTGCTACAGAAGCCGATAGGGCAACGTGGGTCCCGGACACTCACCAAACGCTTCGGCAGCGGCGGCTGCAGCTCCAGCGGCCCCTAGTAACCCCCCCAAACTCAGTTCCAGACCCGGCAGTAGCCCTGTTGCTACGTGTCACAGGCCGAGGAACTGCTTCCGGGGCACGTACGTCCGCGCAGGCGTATTAGCGGTTTTTGCGTGGCTTGGTTTGGTTGAACTCCCTAGGGGTGTGCATGTGTGGCAGGTGGGGGCGGGACTTACAGATGGGTAGTCTTGACTGATTCGTCCTCCGACAGGACAATAGGGAACAGGGAAACTGCTTCCGGCAACCGAGTAGCAGTGGAGGCGGGAGTGCACTAGCGGATCGGTGGCTGGTTGCTAGTTATTAGGAGGATGGTTTTATTTCTAGGTAATGGGGAAAGACAGAAATAGTGGGCGACGCGGGAGGTGCCTCTGCTTCTCTAGACTCGTTGATTCATGCACCGCACTAAGGATTTTATATCTGTTATTTAGTCGTTACAGCCTAATGACTTTGCTTTTGTAAATGAGTCTGAGTACATTCTCTGTTAGCCCCTGGAAACCTAGTATTGCCTGCCACCAGAAAATACTGATACTCGTTAGCAACGTGAGTATATTAATGAGACCAAGTGCAAGAGAATGACCATATGCCAAGTTTTCATGCTATAGGAACTGTCTAAGGCTTGTTACATTGTCTTACTCAATGTCTTTATCATTTATTTGCTAACAGAGTGCATTATACAAAATTGCTAATATTTAATAAAAAAACCGGGTCAGTCATATTTATTTGGCCTAAGGAGTAATATTTATTATTTTATCATTGAGTGCGTTGGTTTACAATATTTAATTAGCTAAGGTATTATAGCGTGTATATACATACATGCATGTTAATACCTAAAATGTCCTATCTCTGTTACACAAAACTGTCCCCAAGTCCTCGGAAAGATGTTTTAAAAAATGAAGCAGGGCGTATGAAGATCTGTTTTAAAGCATGCCGATACATGAGTTGTGGAAACTATGATACCAGCACAGCCAGCTTTTTGTTGTAATTTGTATAGAAAAGATGGGTAAGCAGAAACACTTCATTTGAATTTTCATTTCCTGGAATTTGGTGAAGTGAAATAAAAATAAACTGATAGTTTGAAGTAAATGTATTATTACATCTGTATTAATTTCCTAGTCTGCTCTAAAGTTCTTACATTAAAAATCAAGGTTTTCAGGATTGTGCCCCTTTGAGGGCTATAGGGGAGGATCTGCACTTACTGTCATCCAGGTTCTGGTGGACACTGCAGACCTCAGCCCTTACTGTCATCCAGGCTCTG
>JADRCH010000225.1:790415-818123 GCA_019843965.1 Rhynchomys soricoides | reverse complement strand
TCTGGTGGACACTGCAGACCTCAGCCCTTACTGTCATCCAGGCTCTGGTGGACACTGCAGACCTCAGCCTTACTTGGCTTATAAATAGATCTCTCTTCATCTTCACATAGGATCTTACCTGTTTGTTCCCACAGATCTCCCTCACTGCAGGTCTATCTCTGTTCCCATTTTCCTTTTATAAGGCCAACTGTTCATATTAGGTGAAAGCATAAATAACATCCCTTTAACTTGATTGCCTCTGCAAAGGCTCTTCCTGGAGTTACATTCTCATCATGGGAATATGACTTTAACATGTCACTTGGGAGGACAGAAGTGAATCCACAGCACAGTCTCACTGTATTTCTTTGCCCACGCATGGACCAAACTTCTTCCTTTACACATTCTTAGATGAACAATAACTTGTCTTGTTTCTGTTTTTTGTTTTTTGTCATTTCGACTGTACATTCATGCCCCTGTCGCCAGGATTGCCAAGAGTTTCATCCTGTTGAGGAAATGTCATAGAAGTGGAGTCCCCAAGCTGCACGTTGACAGTCTCCTCTGCTGTTTGGTACAGAGCAAATTCCTCAGTTGGGTTCAAAGGAGGTCCAATGCATAGTGAAGGCAAATGCTGAGATAAGATTGTGTCAGTTTCTGAAATAAAAATAAGAGACCATTGAACTATAAACAAATATAAGCTGTTGAAAGGAAATACTAATGGCTAAGAATACACATTTTTAAGTACAGATAGTTTGTATATTTTTTTCCATTTACGCTGACTTTTAAGAATCCAAGTTAGAACTTTTCAAAGAGGCATAATTTCACTTTTAATTTTCTCCTATGGAAAAGTTAAGGTCACCTAACCCATAATGCTTTTCATGTACGTGGATTGTTACATAATTAAGACCAATTATTATAAAGCCAGCTAAACTCTTCCTTAAATGAAAATTGCTTTTACTTTAAAACAATCAGAGGCATGTGAAATTAAACTTGGGGTTTTCATTAGAGTGCACATTTGGTTTTGGAAGTGACAGGCAAACGTGTTTTTGCACTTTATTTTTAAATTAAGTAGTAACTGCTTTTTACTCTTCTGTGTTCTTTATTTTGAACAATTTAATGAAGATCATTAATCCCTTACTGTCTAGGAGAGTGAACTTTTTCCCAGTAGAAAGGAATATGAATAGTTCTTCAACCTTGCTGAGATTTGATTTTAGAAAGATTTATTTAATTTGAAAGAGTATTTTCTTTAAGGTTTATAAAGTAGCATTTCTTAGCTCATGAGATGGCTCAGTGGGGTAAATTGCTGCCAAGTCAGATAAGCCTTCCTTGCCTTTGTCTCTCTCTCTAAATATTCTTCCTTTCAATTCCCAGTTGACTTCTGCACTAAATGTAACAACTCCTCTTATGACTGCCTAAAATTAAATGTCTCAATATCATGCTCAAATTTTGAGAGAGCCCCCAGAGATTAGCCTGAATTCACTGAGCTACCTCTAGCATTAACAACAGAAAAAGGGGGGGAGGGGGGAGTCCTCTCTTCAAAGAAAATCAGGACAGGCAAGTGTCTCTGAAAATGGCCAAGTGCTCCTAAATTGTTAGTCTTTACAAACCAGAATTAAAGTGATCAGAAGAGCATCCATGCCCACTCTGATTTTACAGGTGACTGTCTAAACCAAAATGAAGCAAAGGGATGTGTTATAAAGACCCAAGAGTTCAAATGTAGTCTTGACCTTTTTTATCCTCTCAGAGCCCCAAGATTCGAGCTATCAGTTCCTATGTTCTTGCTAGATGTATCCACCATTCAAAGGAAAAGGTCTCCTCTGGGTAGCTTCCTCTGCCTCTGTGACAAACAGTTGCACCCACCCTAGTCTTCAGCCTAGGAGGTTTTCTCTCCATATGCCAGTGAAGTTAAAATAGGCAGTACCATCCACTCATAGGGACTGGACATCACTTCATCCTTTAGGTTCTAAAAGCTTCAACTTATATTAGTGTATTTTATTTCTGAGAGCCCCCGCAGTGGGCTCACCTGGCATACAGCACCGTCAAATGTAGCATGTGGATATGATTCATAAACTGTTGCCAGTCTCATATCCAGTGTCAGGTGTTCTGTTACCTGGTTTTATTTAGGGGGTAGTTAGGCTCTTAATTTATCAAGAGGATGAGTAGAAGATCATCAAAATCATGGCCAAAAGGACTGGGGTCAAATTCACCTATTATTATTTCTGTCCATTTCAGCTGGTAGGTGATAAAGATTAGATGCTAAGTGATGGGAACAATCTAATTATACTAGACATCATTGGGATGTCTAGTTTATATCTAAACTCTGGCACATAGAACAATGCTATGTTATACTTTTTTAATTTATTTAACAAATATTTACTGAGACATATGACTTGCTAGATATAGCCGTCCCCTTTATATTCTAAGCTTGAAGAAGGTCTAGTCTCACATCTCTCTGTAGGCTGGCTGCAATGCAGCCATTTTCTGTCCTTTGCCTGGAAAAAACTCTTCCTCAAGGCATATAACTGTGTAAGATCACTATGTAATTTTACTAAAGCCAGACTCACCATTTTGTGTTTGTGAACTCGAATGTCTAGGACATAAAAGGCTCACATCTGCAGACTTGCAGCCTAGAAGAATGTTTATAAATATCTGCCAGTGGATGTTCTTTCTGTCAGTGGTAACAGCACCAGTAGATAAGAAGCCTTTATCTGTTTCCAAGACATGGTCTTGTGCACTAATGTTCATGGTACATGGGTTTAGGAACTGGGGGATAGTATAGCTTGAAAATCCTTTGATCTGTGTTAGAACGGGGTTAGTGGAACCATGCCTAAAGGAATCTACAGAAGCATTAATTTAATTGCCAGGACATTTATCTCTAAGTTCCTATGCCATATTCCTGAATATAATTATTGTATGTTTGAGTTATCTAGTATTTACAAAAAATAAAAGAATAAAAACAAAAACATCAAAACTTTATGGCTTAAAATATCTATCATCACATTTAGTCTCTCAAAAACCTGTGGTTTGGCAGGGGCTTGCTGGGAATAGCTGGCCTTTGTTCCAAAGAGCTTCAGTTGGGCTTAAAGGAATAGTGTTAGTATCTGAAAGTTCACTTCTATCTAGACTGATGGGAAGGGGTTATCTAGAGCTCTTGATCAGAACATCCATGTGGTTTATTTCATGTGGCTTGAGCCATGTCCAAATGCAGTGTCCAGATTTCTAGGGCATCTGTGAGTCAGTCAAATGCTGCTGTTCCATTTATCCATCAGCCTTTAAAGTCATGCTTCATATGCACCCATTGACAGGAACATGTCCCTAATACTGGCCCTGATTCAAGAAAAGTGGAATTAGACTCTGCCTTTTAATAGGAAGATTGTCAAAGATTCTTCTTTGTTATATATCTTCAAACTATCACCTTCCCATAGGATGAACGTGGGAATGAACAGCATATAGTTCATAACCAGAATGGCTGTTAGTCAATAGTAGAATGTTTACCCAGAAGTCTCTCTTCTGAAAATGTTTCCAAAAGATATGAGATTAACCCCTGGCAGAGACAGTAATACCATTTATTGAAGTTCTATTCTCAACAACCTAGAAATAGAAGCATCTATATCAAATCACTGAATGAAGAAATTATAAACATACATACATATATTCATTCATACACACACACACACACACACACACATGCATACACACAGGTGCATATAATAAACAGCCATAGGGATATGTTATTCAAGTTATTTAAGCTCTATTTGTAACAATGTGGATGAAACTGAAGGCCAGACATAGAAAACCCCTGCATGATCTCCTTTACATGTAAAATGTAAAAGCCCAAACAACTTGAATATACAGAAAATAGGTAGACAGATATCAGAGGCAAGAGAAGAGTGATACTGGAATATACAAATCTTCAGATATGCAGGCTGAATAGGACTATGGTTGTATGTGTGCTCTCAGAGTAGAGCACATACAATAGGGAGATTGTTTTGGAGAATTTCATAGATGACTACAGTAATTACATCATTCATTTCTCTTTTTCTCCCTCCAGCTCTTCCCATGTCCATTCCCCACTCCTTTTCAAATTCATGACCTCTTTCTAACTATTATTGTGTATCTGGCCACTGGGTTTGAGTAACCCATCGGGGGTTCATCCCTGAAGAATACCAATTGCCCCTCTTAGCAGCCTTTAATTGCCTATACTGTGAAATTTCCCTCACCCACATGGGCACACCAACTGGTGGTGTCACTTTTCACTTGTGTACATTTTAAGGTACTGTCATTGTAAAAGAATGGTGGCTGACATGATAGATATTTTTCATTACTTAATTGTCATAATTATGGCATTACATATATGATATAAAGTTTCATATTATATGATTTAAATAAGCAGAAGAAAATCTAAGAACAAGCAGAAGAGGTGTACAGGGCACAGCCCACCTTTGAATGAGAATATTCTAAATTTGTCTTGGTTCCTGACCTATGAGTGAAGGATGACTTCAGGGTTGACGGTGTTGACAGGTCTCTTCCTGTTCTGGAGTTAGAGCCCTACAACAGGCAAGGACATGTAGAGGTAACATTCCACTGTTGGTGAATTATTCTAATTTTGCCCAGTTATTCATCATGAACACATTGCCTCTACATCAAACACTTTCATTATAGAACCAAGCACTCTGGATGACTAGTCTGGATGACTCTGGATGTTGCATGTGCCCCTGCATCAAGTTACCCTGAATATTTGCTGTTTATTTAGGTTTCCATAATACAAAGTAAGATGATGTTGTTTTCTAAAAATTTCACATCAGCCCAGTATTTATCCTATTCATCTTCTGCCCCCTGCTGGTTCTTATGCCCTCCTTCCATCCTATTTGTATATACGTTTAAAATCTTTTGAAATTTAAGAAGGAAAATTATTATTTTGTTCCTTCAGCACATGTGCTTCATTATAGATGAGGAAAAATGACCAGGAACCATTTCTAGAAAATGGAGAGTGCTCAAAAAATATTTGCCAAATTATGTAGGCAAGTGTGCATACCCGATTTTGTTGATCTAATCATCCACTGATGGACACTTGGCTTGCTTCCACTGTTTAACTCTTGTGAGTAATTCTGCCATGAACATGGGTGTACAAATATCTGACACATTGATTTCAATTCTGTTACATATGTAATCAGATGAGATCAGGACATGCAAGAGGAGTCTGGCTGTAGACAATCAGAAGTTCCAGAACATGAGGTAATTCTATGTTTAAGCTGTTGAGACACTACCATATCGTCTTTCAACGTGACACTGGCAATTTACACGCTAACAACAGTGCACGCAGGTTTCAATTTCTCAGTAGCTTGGTCCGTACTCATTGATCTTCTCCTCTCTGTAGCAGCTACCGCAATGGGATGAAGTGATTTGGGACTGTAGTTTGATTTGTATGTCCCTAAATAATGGTGCCATTAAGCATATCATACATCTTTGGAGAAATGTGTGTTCAATTCATTTGATAAGAAAAGACACTTAAGTCGACCAATTTTCTCCACATAGCAAAATAATATTAGCAAATAATAAAATCTGTTCTCCTTGAGGTTTGAGGTATGCTGCTGTTTTCTTAGATTTAAATTTAGTGATAAAGTACATCTCAACGAGGTACATACTGTCTTTAGTCACCAGTGACACAAGAGTACAGATAAGTAAGTGACTTGTTCAGAGTCCTATGGCTTTAAGCAGTAGAATCATAATTGGAAGGTAGACATGGCTTAGAATCTATATACTTACCTGTAGCATGATGTTGCCTTTCTTACACCACTCAATATTTTCAAAATATCCTCCATGTCTTTCTTTCCTGTTTTCCTGGTCATCTCTTTTGCATGAGACTATATAACAGATTACTGAATATCAAATGCAAATTTCTCACATTATAAAAAGGAGCTCATTACCTGAGTTGATCTCCATTAATTATGTCAATGTTCGAGGTTCCCTTTCTAGTAAAGACATCCAGAACCCTTATTTGGCCAAGATAGCAAATAACCAGGGTGTATTTTAGTATATACAAGCTACAGATTATAAAAGGAAAACCATAAATATGAAATCAGTCTTACCAGTGTTGTGTTTGACTTTTACAAAAGCGTGGCAGGAGATAAGAGATTACAGTGCCCACTTGGAGCCTAAGGGAACATGATTGAAAACATAAACAGTAAATTATTCCTGCTAGCAGTCAGAACTATTCATCATCCTGAACATCTGTTCTTTGCTGTGTCAAGCTCTTGAGCGATACTGTTGTTCTAGGAAATAGTTAAAAGGTCTTGTTGGTATCTCCTTCACCTCCTAAACAAAGTAGGAGGTCTGAGCCAGTTTGCTTAAGGCAAACACTACGGTCTCCTTGTTCTGCCTCTAGCGCACTCTGAATTAGCAGGCAGAGCATCAAAGGCACCTCATCCAGTGTGTTTTAGAGTTGCCATGCGTTGTAAAAATAATTTAAATAGGAACAGTTTTCTTGCATTTTTCATTTAGAGATGTCATACTTGATCATAGTGATGGAAGATATACTAATAGATGGTTCTGATACAAAATAGGAAGGAACCAGAGGAGAAAAACTGTTGGAATATCACTCAGTTGTCTCAGCATAAAAATGGTGTACAGAGAGAGAGAGAGAAAGAGAGAGAGAAAGAGGGAGGAGGGGGATTGGAGATTGGAATGGGAATGGGAATGTATTGATTTTTGTATCCATTTACTGACTTGCCATCTTCTCATTGAATAGCTATTGTATCAGGCACTGCCCCAGATGTTGGTGATCTGCTGTGAAGATAAGAATAAACCTGATTTGTTCCCCTGCAGAGGTGTTTTGTGACTTTTCCTGAGAAGATGTGAACAAACATCTTCATCCCAGAAAGGCACAGACAACAGACCCAAGAAACAGTTGTATCCAAAAGTAGCTTAGTGAACTGATAAAGGTTCTAAGATCAGGGGAAACTGAAAAGCCGCTCCTTGCTGAAGAGCCCACCCCAGCATATGACATACTTCCATAAAGTAGCCTGCCTAGGGCTCCCAACAGATAGCTTGACCAGCAGGAGTGTCCCCAGAAATTTCAGGCTTAAACCTTGTTGGTGGGGGTTTGGGAATATTACTAGTCACTGAGCTGATTCGAAGTCACCAGGCAAGTTGCACAAGCTTCTCTTCAAAGGAGTAAAGGCTTTAGCTCAGGGTAAATAGCCATGTAAGGAGAGATTAGACCATCAGTGGTGGGTACAGATATGGTTCAAATAAATGTTCTTCAGGTATTCATAACACTCATTAGGTGGTTCCTAAATTCCATATAAACAGAAAATTAACACTGCCAAGGATCGCCTGGCTTGGAGAGAGGTTCTGAGGGAAGGAGTACTTGAGAACAGCAAAACAAATGACTCAAAGTCAAATTGTGAGTTCAAGATGGCAACCTATGTTCTGCTCTAGACAGCTTTCCAGATTGCTCTCTCTGCTTGCTCTGGAGATCTCCAGACTTCTCTCTCTATTTTCTCCAAGCAGTTCTCTCTTGCTAGTCTAATTTTTTTAAAAAGAAGTTCGGATAGAGCATCTCTTGAAGATCCTAAGCCCAATCTTTTATTTTACACATCCATCTTGTCCTTTTGATTATCCTATAAATCAGCATCCTAGTAGCCCTAACTCCTTGATTCTCAGTTGACAAGTATTGCAAAAGAATTCAGAGACCCTTCTGACTTTGTTAAGCACAGACTGTAAACTATCTGGGGACCCACCCTGAAATTACGTTTCTACCTTGCCTGGGCCTGGACCTGAACTCCCTCTATCCCAGGCTGACCTTGAACTCAGGAAATCAGCTTGCCTCGGTAAGCATAAACAACAAACTTCTCTGGGTGGGATCTCCTGCTATCACAGATCCTTAAAGCTCCTTACCTCCTTCCTTAGTATCTATCTGACAAGCTGGCTCACAGTGCAGCTGCTTTTGTTCTTTTAGATTCCTGAAACCCCTCATATAATTCATACTGCATCAGTTACATAGCTGAGAAATTATATATTTTTGAACTCCTGTCTTTTCCACAGCCTTCAGCACTGTCCTGAAAGTCCTAGTGTTTACCCATTTTGCTGAGACACTAGCCACACCTTCACCTCCCAGACTCCTGCTGTCTCTGATTATCATGGAGCCATTAATGTTAATTTCGAGGACAGCCCTTGAAGGGGGAAGGTAAAAATAAGCACATTATTATACAAACAAACCTTGCAAATATGTACATTATGGGGGCTGGAGGGATGGCTCAGTGGTTAAGTGCACTGACTGCTCTTCAGTGGTCCTGAGTTCAATTCCCACAACCACATGGTGGCTCACAACCATCTGTAATGGGATCTGATGCCCTCTACTGGTGTGTGTGAAGACAGCTACAGTGTACTCATATACATAAAATAAATAAACAATTCTAAAACAAATTATGTACATTAGTATATAAATAAGCCTTATGCCCACAGCAAGCATCAACACTCATGGAGGCCCATGCCTGATGGCCTTGCCCCAGGGGCAGGAACCATGTCACTCCACTCCTACCCAGGCCATGCTGGACCTGGCATAATACTACATAGAACGCAAATCTTTTGTATGTGAGAGACATGAGAAACCAAAATCACTTACTAGTGAAGTGTTTTTCCACGACTCCTTTTCCAGCTCTCTACTGCAGATCATTTATACAAATTCTCGGTCAGGGACGTAATGCCTTGTTCTGGTCCATTATTGTTCTAATGATTACCAGTTTATTGAGTACAGATATTCAGGTAGTATTTTAATTTTCAGTTTCCTCTTATTCTCTGAACCTTCATTGTTTTTATTTAAACAGGAAGGGACTGAAAAGTACTAGGGTTTTATCTTAAAGTCCAAAATATCAATTATGATATTAGTACCTTCCTCAAATTAAACTTACAGAATGTTGGTAAGAGAGAGGAACCATTTCTTTTTATAGTCTCATGTCGAAATTGTATTGACTGAGCAGATATGAGGATGTGGGGAAAAGATACGAATGACTCAAGGTTATCAAGAAGTAGACTTTTAATTGTGTCTTTATTAAATAATCTCAGGCATGTCTAAGCTGTATTTAGGAGGAGGCTGATTACCATGAGTTAGCTTGGAGCTAGAATAGGGCCACCATCAGTAGTGCTCTATCTCCAGCTGAGAGTGTGTGAAAAGATATTTATTTGCGCACATCACTGTTTCCACAGCTGCCCCTCTCACACACACGGGCTAGATGAGGATGTGGCTAGTTTAGAATGCAGCACTTTTCTGAATGTAGAGCTAACACCCTGGTAAAGTAGAGAATTACATATCTGGATTTGTTATCTACTTTCTTGCTTCTCGGAACAATTGGAAGGCTTATTGGACATAGAAGTGGCTAAGCAAATGTTTTGATTTGTATCAAACCTGTCCAAGTTTTAGATTTCATTCTTTTATTATTGATTTTAATTTGCTTATTTTACTTATATGTTTTGTCGTTGATATATAATCCTTTTCCTACATATCATTTTCCAATACTTATACAAAACCAGTATTTACCATGTATCTCTCTCTGTAAGTTCATTTGTGTGCAGGATGCAACCATCAAGGTCAAAATATGTTACAGCTTCTCCTTCATCTCTTAGTGGAGAGAAGAAGAGAAAATAGTTTCAGCAATTTGTTGCCCAGTGGAGTTTAGAGTTAGACATCTGGATATGGGCTTTTTAATTACAAATTCTTTAATTTTAACCCCTTAATTATATTTAATCAAACATGGTCAGCCTGGTGGGTAGGAGACAGGGCATTTCAAACTCTGGCAAATGCCATTGGGCAGCTTCAATAAAGAATCAGAAGGTATTCTCCTATCTCCAATACCTTATTGTCCACAGAACAAATTTAGCAAGGCACTGACCAACAGAATTGCCATTACAACTAAGGAGACACAAAGATACACACAAGGAGAAAGTGCCAATTAATGAAGAAGTAAATTGTGAATGATAAGGACTGGGTGGTGAGGGATGAGCTGAACTTGAAAGTCTATCAGTGGCACCACAACTCACAAGAGTTGAGAACCAATATCAACTTGATCTTTCCTTGAACAGACAGTCTTCCTTTACAGAAGTGTCAAGAAAATTGGGGGGGGGGAGGAATCTGCTACCATCTTTCTCTTTCTTTGTATTATACCATAGTACAGTCATCTCATTTTAAGTGACAGGGTTGACATCTTCCTTACCCGTCTATGAGGGTAAAGACAGCTGCTATCTTGTTCGTTTTCTTCCTTCTCCTAAGTGTCTCTAATGATTTCGTGGAGCTCCCACATCAGGATTACCATATGCAGGATGAAGCTGGCAGACCACAGCTAGGGAAACCCACCAGAAAGCAACCCTAGGAGACACAGGTTAGAGCAGTGAATCATAGAAACACATAAGCATGCCTGCTCTCTGGTGATTCCTCACCCCTTAGTCACTGTTTCCTTCCTGTCTCCTTTATTATTACCTGAATTACAGTTCTGAGGACCACACTGAAATTATTTGTTTACTAGCTTCTCTTTTACTAGACTATGAACAATTACAAGGTAGAGTCCCTGACTTATTTATCTCTGTACCCAGATTCTGTGTCTGGGTTAAGAGTGCTGGTTTTGGAGTCAGATTGTCTACTCTCAAACGGATGCCTGGATACTTCCTCCAGCAAAAACTTGTCTGAGTCTCCTCTTCTCCTCTCCTCTCTGCCTTGTCTTATATGTCTTTCTGTTTTCTTTTGTGTGTGTGTGTGTGTGTGTGTGTGTGTGTTCATTCCATATATGACTGTGTACATGTGTATGTGTGGGGTGCACACCCATGCATGCACAGATGGTGGCCAGAGTTGAACATCTGTTGTCCTTTGTTGTTCTCTGCCTTACTTCTTGGGATACATCTTTGGAAGAGGAAACAGTTTATGGGGATTACACTTCCATGTCAAGGTCTATCACTGAGTAAAGTCAAGACAGGTTCTGATCAAGCAAGGCATAAACTTGAAGCAGAGACCATGGCAGAATACTGCTTACTGATTTGCTCCCAGGCTCACATATAGTTACTTTTCTTGTATAGCCCAGAACTACTTCTCCAAGGGTGGCACCACTCACAGTGGGCCAGTCCCTCCCATATCAATCGTTTAGCAAGGAAATGGCCCATAGACATGCCACAGGCCGGTTTGATGGGGGAAATTCCTCAACTTCCTCTTCCCTGTGTGTCAAATTGACAAGATTAGCCATAGCAAAGGGCTCTCACCAAACCTGGAGCTAGGTTTCAGCTAAGCTGGCTGATGAGCAAGCTCCAGTGGTAGACCTAGCTCTGCCCTCCCAGCACTGAGGTTATAAGCAGGCACTGCCGTGTCTGGCTTTTACACTAATTTGAGAAGTTCAAACTCAGATCCTCATGCTTGTGTACCAAGTCCTTCCTCCACTGAGCCAGCTCCCTAAACCCTGCACTTTGATGCCTCTGTTTTTTAAAAAGTCACTGAATAAGGTTTATTGTTTATTTGAAGAACAAATGAAATAGAGGGTAGTAAAGTGATGGTCACCAACAGTGATGGTCACCGATAGTGATGGTCACTGATAGTGATGGTCACCGATAGTGATTTGGTAGTTGGCATATATGTGTCGGTATTAGTACTGACAGTACTAATGTGTTCTTGTTACCTGCTTGTATGAAATCTTTCTGGGCAAAAAGAGCACATTTTTTTGCCCATCTCTTTTCTTATTTCTTCTGCCCTCTTGCTGTTAATGTTCCTTCCGTTCAACATGCTAATTGATATCTCCCTCACTTGACTGGTTTTCCCATACTAATTCTTGTTATTATCTGGCATTTAACGTATTTCTTATTTTTTTACCTAGGATGTTAACTCCACAAAGACAACATTGGCTGTTTTTTTTTTTTTTTTGGTATGCATATTTATTTCTGTATTTTCAACATCATAGCAACGCATGGGACATTCTCAACAAACATTTTTTGAATGAATAAATGAATGGAAATACATCGTGATGCGTATAAAATCCTTGCAAACAGTCATTTGTATTAAACATTTAATGCATGTAATCCTCACTATTATTGCATATTAAATACATATAACTCTAATTAATGTTATGCATTAAATACATGTGACCCTCACTAGTGCTAAGCATTAAAAGCATGTGAGCCTCGTTAATGTTATTCATTAAGCACATGTAATCTCACTAGTGTTATGCATTAAATACCTGTGATCCTAACTAGTGTTATTCATTAAATGCATATAATCTTCACTAGTGTTAGCCTTTAAGAGCATGTAGCCTTCACTAGTGTTCTACATTAAATGCGTACAATTCTCACTAGTGCTATGCGTTAGACACACAGAACCCTCACTAGTGTTATACACTAAATGATTCTAACCCTCCCTAGTACTATTAACTACATGTAACTGTCACTGGTATTACACATTAGACACGTGTAATCCTCACTAGTTTAAACACTAAATGCATGCGAGTCTCACCAGTACTGCTCATTAAGCCCATGTGATCCTCACTAGTGTTATGCATTAAATACTTGTGACTCTCAGTTTACCAAATGGGCACAGAGAAGCGTTTACCTTTCCTTTCCTTTCTTCCACTATTGGCGTATGTGTTAGGTTTCAAAGACAACGGGGTTAAATAGCTGAGGTACCCGTGTCCGCCAGGCTCTCACTGAGTACTTGTTACAGAGACCTGATTCCTCAGCACTTCACAACCCCACCCCACCCCCCAACACATCCACAGACATACACCTACCCTAAACCTTTCCAGCCTCTGAGCTTCCTTTCCTTCACCTTCTCTTTTTCCTATGTAACCCCTGCCATTTTGGATACATGCTCTCTTTCTTGGCTCTTGGCTTCTGGTTCCTCTCTCGACCTCTTGGTTCTTCTCTCTTGCCCTTTCACTCTCCCTCTCTCCTCTCACCGCCCAGTCTATTCCACTGACCTGGTTGAGTCTGAACCCTTCCAGATGCCTCTGGCTGTGCTCTCCCTTCTATCTATGATAAAACCTTCTCCTCAACCACGCCTATCAATGGCCATGTCTGCATTTTCATTCATTTGGTGCCCAAACCACTGGAGTGGCATATATGAGCCGCCTTCCAAGGGACGCAGCTTCTCTGAGCCAAGATGCTGATTTAACTCTCCTAAGGCATGTATGAACCATTTGTTCCTGCTGGCTTCTGCCGCCCACCATATTTGACTCCAAAGTTTAGAGTCGGTCTCTTCAGCTGCTTCTTCCCTCCACCTGATCTAACCATTTGTCTTTCCCCATCTACTCTGTAAGCACCTCTCTGCCTCCAGCAGCCTGCTATGCTTTCTGAGCAATCATCCTGCACCCCTCCCTCCCCCATGCTTTCCATGCGGGCATCTCTCTTTACGAAGACAATCCTTACTCATCTACGCTTATTGGAACCTTTCCATTCCCCCAAATCCCCTCCCAGTCCTCCTGTTGAGCTATTTTCACTCCGACCTGCTGTCAGCTCCTTCCCAGACTATCTTTGCCTCCCCCTAGAATCTGTAGTCCTGTAGCATCTTTAAGCGCCCTCTGAACCTCTGAGGCCCTGTTCTTTCTGTCTCTTGACTTCTTCCTGGAAGTCCCACACCTCCCATAGGCCCTCCTGGGCCTGCCAGGCTTTTCTTCCCTCCTCCCCCTGTGAGCTACCTGCTTTTGTTCTCCTTGTACCCATCTGGACTGATTTGTTACTCCTTCCCCTAGGGGGGCTCCTGATAAATCCTGCAGCTTCCTTAATTAAGCTCTTTCAGGCCTCTACGATATTGGCTTCTCTCAGGCAGAGGTTCTACACTTGGCAACACTGTTCCCTCTCCTTCCCTCTCGGATCCCTCCTGGAAGTCCAGCACCTTCTGTCTACCCTCCTGATCCTATGCTGCTCATCCCCAGCCCCAGCTGCCTGCTCTGTCTCTTCCTTATGCTCTCCTGGACCTTAGGCTTCCTTGTACCCTCCTGGGCCTTATAAAACCCTTTTTGTCTTCCTATTCAGAGTCAGAGATTTTAAAGCCTTGGTATCTTCCTGAACACGGTTTGACCACAATACAGTTCAATCAATGACCAAAACTGGCATGCTTCATTTTCTGAGTCTTTTACTCATGTGGTCACAATCTCTGCCACCACACACATCTAAACTTCCTCTGCCCTGAACTCCCAAAAATCTCTTATCTGAAAGGTTTTTCTACTTTTCCACTCTTAAAAATCTTTTCTCTCTATAATTTCTTTGCTTTCTGCTCTCAAAAAATCTCTTAAGAGGATGTTGTATATCAGTATTTATAAGTTCATTGGATATAATTAAAAATATGTAACAAAATTTATCTTAAAGCTTTTAACAAAAGGCTTATAGTTAAAAAATCTCTATATAGGTAATCTTAATTTGCTAAGCATACTATATATGTGATTCAGCTCTTATTTAGGATATATTTTTTATGTAACTTATATTAAACTCTTACTTAAAAAATAGATTACTAGAAAATAGGTGTTTTTAAATAGTCAGCCTGTGGCTGGCAGCCATCTTTTCTAAGGTTAAAAGTGAGTCCATACATCATAACTTTGCCCCCATCTTGATTAAAATGACCATGTAATATACAGGAATGAATGCAACAACCATGAAACTTCTTAGTCCTGCAGAGCCATCTGCTTATCAGTGTATCTCCTTTTAGACTAAGGAGGTAAGAGCAGGTCTTCAAAATACTTTGGATTAGGATGGAATTTTATATGATAAGATCCTAAGGTTAGAAAGATATACTAAGGTTGACAGAAACTGACTTAGAGATGTATAACTAAGTATGTCTTTGCAAACTGTGTTCAAGACCAGGCTTCTAGGAATTTTAGATAAGAAACAACAAATGTTTGACAAATATTTATGCTTGATAAATAGGTTTATAAATGTCTAAGCTTTACTCAGGTTAACAGTAGCTGACTTGAAGATATAAGTCTAGACTCTTTGCCAATTTTTTTAAGCTTTAGATATTTAAATAAACTGAGTCATACAAGAAACTGTGATATTCTGTAATGATATACTATAAAAGGATCAGAAAGTCTCTATATGAACTTTGTTTATGGTCTAATAAAGTTCCCAGTTTTTCTGTGTACTTCATTCATGGTTTAAAGTTTTATTTTGATCTTTAAGGATCTTAAATCTTCAACTGCAATTTTAAAAGTTCAAATTTAACAGGGATAAAGTAGTAAAATCCTGATCTTATGAAAGCTACTACGTTGTTGTAACCTGTTAAAGACAATTAAGACATGCAAATTAATGCTCAGTCACCCTGTAAATGATCAAATTCTTTAATGTGAATTTGAAATCAGAACTATGCTCACAGTTATGCTAAGTACAAACATAATTCATTTAGTGACAAACTTTATTTAGCCTCCTGTATATGGTTTTCAAGGTTAAGCCTAAAGAAAGTGACAAGTAAAGTTTATTTAAAATCAGGTATACTTACTAGATAGTGGTCCTCAGAATCTTCACATATTTGCTGAGGATGGTGTTTAAAATATTTAATGAAAAAGTTTCTGATAATAGACAGAAATGCCAGATCCTAGCAGTGAACTTTTGGTCCCCAAAGAAGCCAATGGGACACAAATGACTTCACCTGGATTGTGATAACACTAGCCACTTTGCAAAACTGCTCAATGCTTCACCTGCCACCAGACGCCTACCCAAAATGTGGACACCATTGGGTTGACTGCTCTACTCTGCCTTGCCAAAGTACGTCATTTGTTTTTCAAGTTCCTCTTTCATAGAAAAGTCTAAGATCTGCTTCTGGTAGCTGAAGGCTGATGCCGTCCTGTGCAACAACTGTAATTCTGTCCTCTCTGCCCCTGAACAAAACCATTGAGACCATGGGGGCCTAGGGTAACTGTCCAGGAGCATAGCCAAGAGCAGAAGGGAAGGAAAATATTCATTGACATTTTTGCATAAGCTTACATGACTGGAAGTGCAGTGTCAAAGTCTTTCCCCTTGGCAGGCTATTGCTTCACACCTTGGATGGATGTCTGCTCTGAGCAGGTTCGGTAGACTGAGGGAGATGAGGTCTGAACTGAGTTCTGTATTATGTCATGGAAGTGGCTTTTCTAAGCAACTTCTGTCACTCTTGCCCAGAAGCCTGGTGTCTTCTCATCCTTTACAGATGAGTTCAAGCTCCTTGGCACCTGGCCTCCTGATCCTCCCTCCACCGATGCTTTTGCTCCAACAAAGTATCACTCACTGTTCTTTTCCTGACACCTGCAAGTCTCCAGACAACCCCTAATACATTTACATATCTGTTTTTCTTCTGTGTACATAGTAACCTTTTCCACTGTTCTTCAGACTTCACCTTCTTTCAAGGCATAACTGCGTCTGTGCTGGCTGTGATCTTTCTCTCCATCTGTCACCACAGTCACTTAAACCTTGAAAACAGCCAGCTTTGATCCTACTGGGATTCTTTGAGGCACAGTTACTTGTCTTTTGTTGCGGTAGGTACTACTAGTTTTCTCCCTCCACAGAAGGACCTGTTTCCCGGTTTGTGTTGATAGTGATCCCGAGGACTTGGACTCATTTTCATTTCTGCCATTCTGTAGGATCAGGCAGCCAGTTACTGTTTCTTACTGATTCAGAGTAAATGCTTGGATTTACTATATGTATGCTTATAAATTTTATTAGCAGAAAGAAAATTTAGGGTCTGCTTAGGATAGTGTGATAAAGTTATTTAGGTTTTTTTTTCATATGGTCAGACAGGAAAACTTCCTTTTTCCTCCTTTTGTATAAGACCAAGCAATGAATTAGTGCATGTGTGGAACTGAGAAGGGGTCAGTTTCACACAAAGTTTGGAAGGGTAGTTCAGGATGGCGTGCTGAGGGGCTTTCGGTACTCTCTCTATTTGGGGATAGCTTGAGACTTAGGGAGAATGGAGACACAATTCAAACTAAGCTTCCCTTCAGGATCTCAGGTGGATGGATGGGCAGTGTCTCTCAGGTCAGTGTCCTTGTGTCCTTGTGCAGGAAACTGTTCTCATACTGCCCCCTTCTGTCACCAAGTTGCTAATGCCAGTGACTTTCCAGGTCTGGCTTGGTGAAATTTTCAGTTTGAAGAGATGGTTGTTAGAGGCAGATAGGAATGAACACATGTTCAACATGATGTGCATTTTATCCCTTCAGCTTCTCCCTACATGTAACTGGACTATTAAATCTCATAGTGATGTATTAGTCCAATTGCATTCTAATTTAAGATTGTACACATGGTACCAGATGACGTTAGGGTTATAGCTGGGCTAATTACAGACATGTATTTGTGTTCAGTGGGGGCTTCTTGATATCTTTTCATTTCCTGAGCCTTGAGATCTCTTGCCTTGGATGTCAGAGCATGGACACTGCGTGCTGCCCTGTGTCTCTTTCATTAGTGACAGAAATTTTTGGTTTTAAAAGCAGCATAAAAGCAGTGAATACTGGTCCCTCACATATCAAAGGCAGCACCCCTCCTGTGACTATCCCTGAAAGTGAAAAGTTCCTCCCAGGACTATTCTGTAGTTCTCCATATTTTCTCCTTTGCTTGTGAGCTTATTTGAATATATTTCTGAAGGAAGTAAGGTCAGGTAGCAGAGGGCTCTGAACCTGTATTGAGGACTTTGGGCTCTGTTCTATAAGCAGTGGGAGCCAACTAAGGTATATGAACAATTAATATATGCTAAAGTTTATCTTAAAGATACAAAGGTAACTGATGTCATCATTATAAAGATAACAGTGTCAACTTGTGTTTAATGAACCAGGATGATATAGTTTAGAAACAGAGAGAACATCAGTAAATTCATGCAGTATTATTGCTCCCTTTACCCTTCCAGTACACCTGAAATTCCAGCTAGCTTTCCCCTCACGATTCTCCTTCATCCTTCACTGAATGACTTCTAGTGCATTGTTAGATCCTTCCAAATTCATCTCCCTCATTTCCCTACAGTCAATGTTGCTATTCTGACAGCATACCACCACTGTAGCCCAAGTCATTTTTTGAAAAGCAAGTGAATATAAGACCTCTCTTGCAGTTAACCTAATGAGATCTGTACTCCTAGCACACGGTAGATGAGACTCCATGTAGCTTGGCCCCTGTCTTCTTCTCAGACCACCCCTCCCTCTTTCCTTTCTCTTTATGGCCAGTGATTCTCCAGCTGTCTCAGTTCCTTCAACAAAACCAGCTTAGCCTCACCTCAGACCTCCGTACATCATCCCTTGCTTTTATCTCTGTATACAACACAGTTTCCAGAGAAGCACATGACTGTCTCATTGTCTTATAGACTCTAGGGAGTCTTAACTTACCTGAGACCCTCCAAGTGAACACATGGAGTGGGGAATGATGCAAAATACAAGAGAAATTTATTGATTCATCAGCATGCTGAGGCCGCTCTTACATACCAAGACGGGAGGGCGACCTTGTGGAGTCAGTTCAGGGACCTTATATAGGATTTTAGAGCAGCCTCCATTAGGTACAATGTGATTGGCAGAACAGCGTGACTTTTAAACTGATTGGTCTTTAGGGAATGAGGTAGCAGGGGCTTAATTAGCCCCTCCCTTCCAGCCTATGTGCTTTCTAACCTGTTTGAGGGAGGGAGGGGACCCTGGTGGAATATCTCAAAGTTCCCGAGCTGACCTCTCAGTCTCATAGACTCCCAGCCTGCAGTGTTTGTCCACTTCCTGGCCTCACCCAACACATCATTTCATGAGCTCCACTACTATGTAGATCACAGACAGTATGACTTTTGGGGATTATCTTGATTATATTTGCTGACTTGATTAGTATCTATTTTCAGGGTCTATAATGGAAGCTCCATAAAGGCAAAGACCTGTCTATTTTATTTATCTCTGGATTCCAAGATTGAGCAAATAGTTTAGAGCTTCACCTGGATCATGGTGAGTTATCAATAATTATTGTTGAGAAAAAAAAAAGAACAAATAAAAATAAAAAAGCACAAGATAAACAAATGGAAACAAAAGACAAACAAATGGAAAAGTACAGATATCAAATATTTGAAGTGAGAACAAAATGGCTTGATTTGGTTACTGGGGACTGAGGACCCGTGGAAATATGTATTATATGATCTTCAAAAGGCCCATGTGTTAAATGTTTGTTTCTTCAGTATTGGGAGGGAGTCATATTCTGAGAAGTGGAGTAACAGTTTTCAGGCTACTAGTGATTACCTCTTAAGGAGCTTATGAGATCCTGGCCTCTTCCTCTTATTGTTCTCTGACTTATAGTGTAAGATGTTTTACATTGAAATAAAGTCCAACAATTTTGTGCTGGTTTTCTATAGTCCCAAAGCAATGGGGGCCAATTGCCTGTGGAGTAGACGCTACAAAATTGTGAGCCAAAATAATCATTTGGTGTTTGGTTGGAACCCCTGCTCGATCTTTCACTAGCTGGGAACCTTCATCCCTTCTCCTTTCTCCAACTCTACCTGCTCATAAAACCTACAAACAAAGAAAGGGTACCAAAAGCCCAGTTCAACCTTCCTCCTGGATTTTGCCAGCCAACCAAATCTCTGCCTAAGTGCTCAGCTCTTGATTATACATGGGCAGAAACCCAGCTTGTGGATGGCATGTCATTGATCACCCTTCATCTACAACCTATAAAACTTCCGCACCCAAGGGCAAGCACAGGACTTCCCTGGCCCCATTTCTTTGGACTGGTGAATCCACCCAGAAGCAGTGCATAATAAACCTGCATTTATCTGCTTTAAATCTGGTCTGATCTGGCCCATATTTGAACCACCAAAGAGAGAAAAGGCCTATTATGTTCTAAGTAACTCAATTGTCTCAGGTATGCTGTTATGCAATAGAAAGTTGGATGGGAAAATCAGTAAATGAATGCTCACTTAGGCAGCGGTGAGAGGCCAGCGAGGACATCAACAAAGTGAAGAACTTAGTTCAGAGTAAGGTGTGACCAATATTACTGGATCAGCTATACCAGTGTTTTCATAGAACCAACCAATAATGTAAGTCAGTATTTTTGAGAAATGCACTGGAGATACCCACAGTGGCTGAGCTGGTTCTATGGATGAGATGGATGATGAATGAATCATCAACATATATAATCTTACTAGCTCTTACACTTCTGTAGAGGTAGTAAGAGCTGTTATCGCACAGGTGGGAAATGTGTGGTAGATGACCCAGCCCACACTGCCTGATCTCAAGCTCACTCCTTTAATCATAATATCCCACTGCTTTGTTGTGTAAAAAGTAGTGATTTTTAATGTGATTATTTTTATTTAATTAGCATGTATAGTATTATACTAATTAGGACATTACAAACAAAATTTGTTTTGTTAATTCTCCTTCCTCCTCTTCTACCCCATTCTTTCCTGCCCTGCCCCTGTGTCTTTCCACAGACCCACCTACAAGCTCTTTTCTGTGTTCATGTCTGTATCATATTATAATGCCTTACCCCACTTCTCCAGGACCTTGTTTTGCCCTTTCCTTTGGTTTCATGGCTACACCCACCCACACTCTGTTTAAATACACACCTACAAACATTGTAAGCTAGGATTCAAATATGAGCTAGAACATGTGATATCTGTATTTCTGCGTTCCAGTTGCCTTACTAAATATAATACTTTCTATTTGTACCTGCTTTCCTAACATTTGCAGATTTTCATTTTTCTTTATACTGAATAAAATTCAATTGTGCATATGTGCAGCATTTTTATTCTCATTATCTCCTTATCAACAGACAGACATCTAGGCTGTTTCATTTCTTTCCTATTATGAATAATGCAGCAGAAAGCATGGATATGTGTGATGGCTAACCTTGCTTGTCAATTTGACTACATTTGGGATAAACTAAAAACTAAAATGCTGGGCACTCATGTGAGGGATTTTCTTTTTTTTTTTCCGGTTTTGGGAGACAGGGTTTCTCTGTGTACCCTTGGCTGTCCTGGAACTCCCTCTGTAGACCAGGCTGGCCTCGAACTCAGAAATCCGCCTGCCTCTGCCTCCCAAGTGCTGGGATTAAAGGCGTGCGCCACCACTTCCCTGCTTGAGGGATTTTCTTAATCAGATTACTTGAAGCAAGAAGACTTCCCATGTATCTGTGCCACACCTCTTTGTGGCAGTCCACATAAAAGGATAGGGAAGGAGTTGGAGAGATGGCTCAGTGGTTAAGAGCACTATTGCTCTTCCAGAGGTTCTGAGTTCAACTCTCAGCAACCACTTGGTGACTCACAACCATCTGTATTGGTATCTGATGCCCTCTTCTGGTGTGTCTGAAGACAGCTATAGTGTACTCACATATGTAAAATAAATAAACCTTTAAAAAAAAAAAAAAAGCACAGGGAAGAAGAAACTTGACTTTTTCCCTCCTTGTCTTCACTCTCCCTGGCAAGTTAGTTTATCCCATCACCGTGGCTGGTATTAAATTCTTCTTCAGCATTCCAGCATAGACTGAAGACCTGCAGCTCTCCCCAAATCCTCTAGCACCAACTTGGGACTGCTGAGACACCCAGATTTGTGAACTGAACAGCCACCAGATTCTTGGTCTTTCTGCCATGAGACAGCCATTGTTAGACTATTGGACCACATCTTGTAAGATAATTTAGTAAATACCTTTTAAATATTGATATGTATATTTATTCTATCAGTTCTGTTTCTTTAGAGAATCCTGACTAATACAAGGTATGAGTATCTCTGTGGTAAGATACTATTGTGTAGTAGTTTCCTCCAAGGTTAGCACCATATTATATCTTGGGGAAAGTTCATCAAGACTCAGTATTAGAAAGGAGTTAAAAGCAACAGGATGTTAAGACAGAGGTGAAACATCCCATCCTGCTATGAAGCTCCTCAAGGAAGGAAGCAACTGAGGCTTGAGGAAGTCCCTGAGTCAAACCAGATCCAATGGGTCTTCCCTGTCTAAGCATATATAACAAGTAAGAACTTCCAGGAGATACTTTTAGATAAGCTGAACTACCTGGAAGAAGCAGAAACCAGACAAGCTACCTAGAAAAGACGTTAATCAATTAAATTGCCAGAGACCATCTAAAACCTGGTCGGTTGCCTGCAAGTGTCCAGTGAGCTCCAGGTTTCCAAGAATCAATAAATGAAATAAGCCAGAGAGTGGTGGGGCACACCTTTACTCCAAGCACTTGGGGGGCAGAGACTGTTGGATCTGTGAGTTCCCGGACAGCCAGGTCTGCAGTACAAGTTCCAGGACATCCAGGGTTACACAGAAAATTCCTATCTCAAAACAAAAACCAAACCAAACAACCTACAAAACAAAACACAGAAATCATATGAAATTAAGAAATTTTTTGCAAAGGAAGCTGTCAGCAGAGTGAGCAGCCAGCCTACAGGTTGGAAGACACTTTGCTAACTGTACCTTAGAGAATAATTTTTCATGCTCACACTGTTTCATTATTTATTGGGAGATTTATTTCCCAAACCTGACAGTAAGTCAGCCATTTGAAATGAAAGTTGACCAAAATTCTGCTGAGGTTATTGTCTTGTGCTGGTCAGACTAACTCTTATTCTTTCATTAGATATTCTATGTTGCTCAACTACATTGAAGATCGACGAAGGCTTATTCAAAGTCAATTTTCTATAATCATCAGGCTAGTCTTGATTACAGGATCTTCAGAGCAGCTGAAAGGAAAAGAGTACTCGGGGTTTTTTACCTCTGATTTCTAGCCTACAAGCTCTCTATTGCTAGAATGCTCACATGTACCATATGGTGCGGCGAGTGTTTTACAGTTCCTTAAGGACATGGTATTGTCAGTCTTTGGAAATTATCCTTCTTTCTCTGAAAGTATCCTGATGAAATATGCCATAGATTTCTTCTATTTATTTTTATGATATTTCCATGTGACAGGGTGCTTATGTTGCCCTACATGAGTCAAAGGGTTTCTCCCAGGTAATAGTTATTTGCTGATCTGGATTTCTTAGACTGTACCCTTAGGGAAATTTGGAGATGTTACAGTGAAACCTGCCTGTTACTATCTAGCGTCTTCCTTGGCATTTTTTTTTTAATCGCCAGCATTTTGACTCACACATCCTTTACCATCATGAACCAGAGTCTCTGGCATACAGAAATAACAAGAAGGAGGGCCTGGTGGGTATGTAGACAGAATAAGAAGGGCCATTTCAATGGATCTTAGCTTGCAGTGGCTGGAAACCAAATATGCATGCTGCAGTAATGGACTAATATTTATAAATACATATAAAATATTCCTGAGGTCCTTAGGAAATCAGACCAGCTTGGAGCAGTTCTAAATAAATTCAAGATGAGTGCTCTTCTGACTTCAAATCCAGGAAATGTACAGTGGAGCAAGATGTCACTTTCTTCAAGTCATCGATATCTGTTAATGGACACTTCAAGCTAAGCAAGATGCTCTTTACATTTTTTAATAAATAACTTTGTCTTTAATTAGCTTTCTGTTTTCCATAGAATTTCTACTTCTTTGTACATAAACCATTCTTTTTATTTGTATGTATCAGACATTTCCCAAATGATTTCCTGAACTAGTACCTTCTGTGTGACCAACAGCAATTTGGGAAGGAAAGGGTTTATTTTGCTCACAGTTCATCATCAAAAACAATGAGGGCAGGAACCTGGAGGCAGAAGCTGATTTAGAGGCCATGAAGGGGTGCTGCTTAGTGGCTTGCTCAACTTGCTTTCTTTTCGAACCCAGGGCCATCAGCCTAATGATGGCACAAAACACAATGGGCTGCCTCCTCCAAAAAACCAATAGTTAGGAAAATGTCTTACAGCCAGATGTTCTGAAGGCATTTTCTCAGTTAAGGCACCCTCCTCTCTGATGACTCAAACTTGTGTTAAGTTGACATTAAATTAGACAGTACACTCCCTGTCCCTCATTAAAATGTTTCAACTACTAGAAACAGCTGCTTGACAGCTGCACCCCTGTATTTTCTTTCTCTCAGTATCTAGTTCATTCGAAACGTACTATTGAGCTGGGCACTGTGGAAATTGCCCATAATCTCAATCATTCATAGGCTTAAGCAAGAGAATTCCAAGTTCAAAGCCAGGACTGCAGAGTAAGACCCTACAGAAAGAAAAACTAGGAAAGAAAAGATTGGAAGCTGGGAGTTTGGCTCAGTAGCAGAGTGCTTGCCTAACACACATAGGTCCTGTGTTTGATCCTTGGCCTGGTGGAGGAGGCAGGGGAGGAAGAGGAGGAAGAGCAGGAGGGGGGAGGGGGAGGAGAAGAGCTAAGAGGAAGTTGGATTTCTTCAACTTCTTTGTCAACATGTACATTCCTAACTTTCATCATTTGTTCCAGAAAAGCTTCTTTATATTGAACAGAGACTTAAAATATGATGAGTCCATTTTCTGTTACAGAAATGTGTATTTCCCTATCAACACTTACCCAGAAAAAAAAAAACTAACAAACAAAGACTTCAGTCTCTACCACAGTGCACAGTGGGCAAATGGTCTTGCTACCTTAACAACACTGCATCATTTACAGCAGCATCCTAGTGATGGCTGACTCTAAAGAGCTTTCTTCTGGCCAGTTCTAGTTCAAAGCACTATGGGATACAAGTTTTAAGATTTTTGTTTGTAGACTTCAAGGATGTTTTCAGGAAGAATTGCCTCATAAGCTGTTACTGTGATTTCAAACTGTTACCTGGATCCGAGGCTGGAGTATATGACCTTAGAGGTCTTTCCCCTCCAAAGTGACTGTTCAAGGCTCATCTAAACTCTTTAGTGTGAGGCTTTATACTAACAGTAAGCACCACTGTTTGTTACTGTCATGCTTTGCTTCTGACCTAGCAAATCACTTGCTGGGTTGCATTTAAGGTTTGGCAGCTATGTTTTAGTCTCATTTCCCATCAGTCATCTGCTTCTTTTAGTGGGGAGATGGTAGCAAAGGAAGTGGAGGCCATCCAAGATCAAATTCTTCCTTCCCATCCTACATGAACAGTGTAGAACCAAAGGCTGCATACAACATTGAGAATGTTCAAGGAAATAAGAGGCAGATCTCAAGATTCTAAAACATTTAATAATTTTTCTCCGGGTCCAATCTTTCTTTGGTCTTGTGAAATTCTGTCACATTCAGCTTTGTGTTTCAACTACCTGGTGCTGTACCTGATGCAATGTTGACACTTGAGAGCAACATGTGGAATGTGACCGTCCTGGTGAAGGCTAGTTCTGGTTTCCATGTAACCCACTAGGATATGGATTATTTTTAGCTCTCTATTCTATTTCTCTGCCTCTCTCACAAAAACCTAATTTTTCCCATAAACTGAAAAATTGCTCAAATGAACATTAGTCATTACCTGGCATTTCATGCTAGCAAGAGTAAAGATTTTGAAAGTAGAATTGCATTTCAGTCTTGAACCACTTTTATAATTTCTTTTGGCCTCTACTGGAGTCTGACAATGAACTCAGCTGAATGAACACTGATGGCAGTTATTAAGCATTCACCGAGAGTTGCAGAATGTGCCCAAGGACCCTCTATGCATTGTGATATTTAATCTGCACAACACAGCAACGAGGCAGGCCATTTTACTGCCCTTTTACTCTAGCTGGGAGACCAAGTCCCCACTGTTTACGTCATGATTCCAGTTTAGCAGGACATAAGGAGGACTAATGATCATGGAGATGCCTCCATGAACAGCAACCATTACAGTGATGCAAATAGTACCAGAGTGCTTGGGGTGCATAACACCATAAGTACACTGCACCTTAGCAGGATTGGGTTATAAGGTCAATATTCTTCCTGAGAGCAAAGACAGCATAAAAGCTCTCTAAGCTGGACAGGAAAGCAAACTTAATGTGTGGGAAGTGATTATGTTATTCCCACAATAGAACTGTCCCTTTTCGAAGACACCATCAACAATCAGCTATCAGGGGTATGGAAATGTAGGGAACAGGATATAGACTAAGATAACATTTTTTAAAAAAATTTACATAAAGAGTATTTTGCATGCTTGAATATCACAACGAGAAGGATGAAACAGTCCCCCCTGCTCTTCCTCTAAGAGAAATCTGTTGCTCTCTGTTGTTTGGCCTTTGGGCTGCATGTCCTATCCCACAATGTTTCAGTGGAGGGCTGCCAGAGGGAAGAATAACACCAGCAGTGTGATCTGCTGACGTGAAGGACAGGAATACACTTGCAGCCTAGGCTTGGCTTCTTGCCTTTTGTTGAGGCACCAAGCAGCCAGCGGTACTGACAGCAGATACTTGCTTACTTTAGCACTACTCAAGTCTGTCCATATTCTGTGCTCCCTTTGAGCTCCCTCCAATCCTTTTATCTCCTACATCTCACCTCTCTGTGCTGGTGTCCCCAAGACAGAAGGAATAAGGCCTACCAAATATGGGGAATTAGCTTTAGGTCTACGAATCCCTACATGAATATGTTTCAAGCCAGGCTCAAACCAAACTCCTGAAGCAACAGAGGCCCAGATCATCCTGATTTCTTGAGGGTCAAGGTAGATTAGAATATAGATTTTACCAAAGAGAGCTAACAAAGCAGCTGACAATTATGAGCCATTTACTAGAGTAAGGGAATTCATTCAGCACACAACTACAGTAGTAGTAGTGTAGATACAGAATGTTGTGTTAAAAATTGACACTGTGTTTCCTGTGGTATAGACAAATCATAGGCCCAAAGACCAGCTGCACTGGTGAATGTTTTTTCTTTCAATCCTCAGAACGTGTTTCTGAGGGCTGGAAGTATAATTTCATTTGAAAACTGGACTGTAGCAATAAAAACTGTGGAGTGTTAGGGCATGTGGAACATTGCCTCCCATTTCTTTTTCTCCAACCCTTCCTGAGATGCTCTGTCCAGATGTCGAAAGCAAATTTTTACATTATGTTAATTTGCTAGGCGCTATCAGTCCACTCTTCAACATCAGTTAGGAACACCTTGTTCCTGCTTAGAGGATGAGAGAGAAGTCTCTGCTAGCTATTTATCTGGAAGATGACTAATCTGAAGAATATATAAAGAACTCAAACACCCTAACAACAAAAGAACAAGTAACCCAATCAACAAATGAGCAAATTGTCTAAACAGACACTTCTCAAGAGAAAAGTACATTTGGCCAACAAATGACCAAAACCAGATGACCCTGGTAGTCCTCACGCCAGTCAGATGGTTATGACTGACAGACAAACAATACATGTTGGCCAGGATGTAGAGAAAAAGGAACTGTTGTGTAATGTTGGTAAGAATGGAAATCAATTTAGCCATTACAGAAAACATGGATATTTCCTATGAAACTAAAAATAGAACTACAATTTGATACAGCTATACCACTCCTGGGTATATACAGATGGATTCTAATCCACATTCAATAGAGACACCAACAGATCCATTTTCTTTGTGCTGATATTTATAGTCGCTAGGTTATAGAATCAGCCTAGGTGTCTATCAACAGATGAATGGACAAAAACCCTTAATACACACACATACACACATATATACACACACATACACACGGAGGCCCTACTGGAGTTTTATGTAGCCATAAAGATGAATAACATGTTATTTGCTAGAAAATGTATGGAAGTAGAGGTCACTATGTTAAGCGAAATAAGCCCGACTTAGAAAAGGTGTATCATGTTTTCTGTTATATGTGGAACCTCAGATAAAAAAGTAAAAAAAAAAAAAACATTTAAAAGATGAACCGAAAGTAGAGGGACTATTTTAGAAGCACACTGTTGTTATAACACAAATCTATTATACGGGGACTCGGGGAACGGGAGGAAGGGGAGGAAGGGGAGGAAGGGGAGGAAGGGGAGGAAGGG
>JADRCH010000225.1:705032-790405 GCA_019843965.1 Rhynchomys soricoides | reverse complement strand
GGGAGGAAGGGGAGGAAGGGGAGGAAGGGGAGGAAGGGGAGGAAGGGGAGGAAGGGGAGGAAGGGGAGGAAGGGGAGGAAGGGTTAAGAGGATGGGTGCGAATGTAGAGACAAGCAAAATGTAATCTGCACAGCTAGAACCAGCCCTAAAACCGTCAATATATATAATTAATAATATTTATCATTTTCAAATGAATGATTGGCCTGAAAACATCTATGAAAGAAAGAGGAATGAGCAGATCTCTCTCTCTCCTCTCTCTCCCTCCCCTCCCCTTTCCTGTCCCTCTCCCCCCTCTCTCCCTCTCTCCTTTCTCTCCCCCTCTCTTCTCTTTGGCTTTTTGAAACAATGTCTCACTAGGTAGCTCTGGCTATCCTGGAACTCAATGTTTAGATCAGTCTGGCCTTGAACTCTCATAGATCCACATGATTCCGCCTCCCCAGTGCTGGGATTGAAGGCATGTGCCACCACACCAGGCCAAAACTCTCATTTTAAAATTTAGAACATTTTTCTTTGAAATTGTAGAATCTTTTAGCTTTGTAATTTAAGTTAATATTAGAAACCCTGTAAAATGACTTGGTCATTAAAATGCATAATAATCTTAAAATTCTTATTTTCTTATCAGCTATCCTCTCTATGCCCCAGTCTGGAATACACAATGAACAGAGTAGTTTAACAATTGAGCTCTGAAGCAATGGTCATAATGTACTGATCCTTTTTAAAAAATTAAAGCACAGACGCTCAGAATGAGGATGTATCTCAGAGGTAGAATTTTTGCTGTCCACATGTGAAAGTTCATCCACATTACCATGTGTGTGCGTGCACGTATGCACATGCGCTCTCTCTCTCTCTCTCTCTCTCTCTCTCTCTCTCTCTCACACACACACACACACACACACACACACACACACACACAGAGGTTAGGTGTGGTAGTGGCTGTAATCTCAGTTTCTGGAAGAAGAGGAAGAAGAATCAGGAAGTCAAAGTTAACCTTGGATACTTAAAGAGTTTGAGGTCAGCCTGACTCTACATGAATGGTAGAAACCAAGGCCGAGTGTACTCTTCTTTTCTTATTCACCTCAACCAGTACTTAAGCCTGCATAGATTCAGTATACTATTATATCTGACCTGGTGGAAATGAAATGTTTACTTTGTTGTCATAGTGAATAATGAATACAAAGTAAATTCAGTTCACTATAAAAATTTAAAAATAGATAACAATTTTAACTCTGCTAAATTTCCAGATAACGAACTGTCCTGTTAGTTTTGGACGCTAGATGGCAATATAAGCGCATCACATAATAAACATTTCCTTACTTGGTTCAGCTTTAAAATCAAGGCGTTGGAGGCCAGAGAGCAGGTTAATGCATTAGTTTAAGCAGCAAAGTCAAACATAATCAGATGTTCGAGAGGGAGCTAATATTCCAAATGTGTTCAGTAACCCAATGGTTATTGAAAGAAAAGACTGTTTTACACACACACACACACACACACACACACACAATCTTGAAAGATCTTCAAGCTAATTCATGGGGCGAAAGTTGGCACTGAAGACACAAATCTCCTCAATTCCCCTCCATTTTTGATTTTAAGCTTTTAAATTATCAGTTGTTTGGGATGGTATATGCCTCACCTGTATTATACATTGATGAACAAGTGCATTCTTATCAGAGATGTGAGCCCAGGACGTTGGCAATTTTTTAGGGGAAATGGCCGAGTTACTGTAAGCAGTTGGCTGGGCCATTATTGACTGGCAGGCTCAACTGGAAGCACTTCGTTAGTGTATTAGGTTGCCCTGGAAATGTCTTCTTGAAACTGTAATGATGCACTTAACGGAGCCCACTGGGACAGGAGTAAAACCTCTCTTAGCAGGCGTGTCTTCCACCGGAGTACTCTTGGGATGGGTTGGGTTGGGCAAGCACCTTCAAGAGAGTCTCAGTAAGGAGGCAACCTCGAACAGGTTGCAGGAGGCAGTTTCTTTCAGGTGAGTCAAGATAGTGACTTAACTCCTAGCTTTTTGCGGATAGTTGAATTTTGCGAGAGCATCCTCAATCCTGTACGTGTGTGTGTGTGTGTGTGTGTGTGTGTGTGTGTGTGTGTGTGTTGGTGAACGGAATGAAGGGGAAAGGGCATTTGAGTATGACTATAATCAAAGGATATTTAAAAAAAAAATCCAAACACTTGTAACTTGAGCATTCCATAGGATTAAAGGGAAAATGGCTTAAAAGGAGAAGTGCGCCCTTTTGCAGAGTCACGCGTTTGAAGTTCCTCCGGAGGTATTTCAAATGAAAATCACTGCCAGAATGGAGGGTAATTGATGGGGGGAGGGGGGCTGCGGTGGAGGTACAGCCAAGGAAGGCAGAGCAGAGAGGCTGCTTGTGCAAACTCCAAACCACAGGCTGGGGGCCCCTGTGCAGTGCAACGGCCCCCGCCCTGTATCAGCAACCGGCGCCTCTGGTCCAGTGCCCACCGAGAGCTCACATCCCCGTCAGTGTTGGCAACCTGTCACCGCCGAGGACGTGACTCCGGAGCTGCCTCCGCTTTCTCCAAGCCCTATTCCTTTAAGATGATGTAATAGTCATTTCCCTGGATGGTTTCTTGCCTGCACTGCTCACACAACAGCATCCGAACTGCTCCTGGCACCGTGGGACCTCCCAGCTTCGGAGCCCAAGCCCCGCAGGCATCTCCTCGCCGCCCCGGCTGCTTTTCTTTCTCACCTGGCGGGGACATGGGCGTCCCTTTGCCCTTGCCCGCAGGTGGGGTGGCTGCTGCGACCCTGGGGGGCGCATCTGTCTGTCTCCCTGACTCTGGGCTCTCTGAATGCCTCTAAGTCCAGGTACCTCTTGCAACTCTACCAGGTGCAAAGGATCTGTTCTGTAAGGTTTGGATTTCGGTTTTTCCTTTTTTTCCCACGGAAGCTTTGGTTGGATTTTTTTTCCCCTCCGCTCCACTTCTTCGACTCAGCATTCTCTCGGTTCAACTTCTTTTCCCGATCCGTTTTAACTAGAGATTGGAAGTGTATGCATACACACATCCACACACACATAGAAACGTACACCTACTAGCGCTTAAGTGTGGAATCATTATTTTCCGAGAGCACAAATCTCTTGACACTTTTCATCCATACCTCTGTCCTTTACCTGTTTGGGATTTGACAAGACATCCTGGCTCAGTGTGGCTGTGGTTTCTGATTGCTCTGGAAAAGGTTATTTCTTCGCAAGAACTGAGTCTCCGGCACTCGCTAAGGTAAGCGCAGAGGCAGAGACTCGCTGCTTTTCTCTGTCCTGCTGAAAAAACGGGTCTCTTTGGAAGTTGAAAATTGCATATGCTTTTCACATCAGATTTTCAAACAGGATCGATTTGAACAGCAGTTGCTGGAGACCCGTGGCATATGGATAAACTTAAAGACTCAATACACCCCTGGGGAAGAACTTACTCAGTTAAGGAGTGATTAAAGTCAGTAGATACAGGCTGCTTATGTAAAAATAATCTCTCTTCCCTGTCATTTTGCCCTCCTCTCTCCGTCTCTACTCTACTCTCCCCAGAGGTCTCTTCTTTTC
Organism: Rhynchomys soricoides; assembly: GCA_019843965.1. NCBI lineage: Eukaryota > Metazoa > Chordata > Mammalia > Rodentia > Muridae > Rhynchomys > Rhynchomys soricoides. The sequence goes on along the minus strand of JADRCH010000225.1, from coordinate 786,848 downwards.
TGACTCATTCTGGGTCTGAGGAAATAATTTTTCTCTTTTCTCTTAGACAGACCTCTGAGTAAGTGGGTATTTGGCCTTCTTGCCTACCGGACTTAATGGAAGATTCAATGTAGACAAGCTGATTCTTACATTCTGTGAAGTAAGAGCTCACTACCAGCCAGCTTTGAACTTCTCATCCAGCATTACTTCACCTGTGGACTCTCCTAAAATTTGCTTTGTTTTGGGTGAATAAAAAACCAAACCAAAACAAAACAAAACCGGGGTAAGAGGAGGTAATTAAAAAAAGAAAAGTTAGTACCTTTTCCTTACCTCACGAGTGGATGCAAAGTCTGGGGCTGTAACTCCGTTGGGTTGCACCTTTAAATCCAGGAAGCTGCAGAAGACAGAGACAATGGCTCTGAGTGGGAACTGTAGCCGTTATTATCCTCGGGACCAAGGGGCTGCTGTTCCCAACTCCTTCCCTGAAGTCATAGAGCTGAATGTTGGGGGCCAGGTTTACTTTACTCGCCATTCCACATTAATAAGCATCCCCCATTCTCTCTTGTGGAAAATGTTTTCCCCAAAGAGAGACACGGCTAACGATCTAGCCAAGGACTCCAAGGGAAGGTTTTTCATTGACAGAGATGGCTTCCTGTTCCGTTATATTCTGGACTATCTCAGGGACAGGCAGGTGGTCCTGCCTGATCACTTTCCAGAAAGGGGAAGGCTGAAAAGAGAGGCGGAGTATTTCCAGCTCCCTGACCTCGTCAAACTCCTGGCCCCTGAGGAAGTCAAGCAAAGCCCGGAAGAGTTCTGCCACAGTGACTTCGAAGATGCCTCCCAAGGAAGCGACACGAGAATCTGCCCCCCTTCCTCGCTGCTTCCTCATGACCGCAAGTGGGGTTTTATTACTGTGGGTTACAGGGGATCCTGTACCTTGGGCAGAGAGGGGCAAGCAGATGCCAAGTTTCGGAGAGTTCCCCGGATTTTGGTTTGCGGAAGGATTTCCTTGGCAAAGGAAGTCTTTGGAGAAACTTTGAATGAAAGTAGAGACCCCGACCGAGCTCCAGAAAGATACACCTCCAGATTTTATCTCAAGTTCAAACATCTGGAAAGAGCTTTTGATATGTTGTCAGAGTGTGGATTCCACATGGTGGCCTGTAACTCCTCGGTTACAGCATCTTTTGTCAACCAGTATACAGAAGACAAGATCTGGTCGAGCTATACTGAATATGTCTTCTATCGTAAGTAGAAAGGCTTCTGTTTATTTTTGTGTGTAGTAGTTCTCTTTATAGATGAGTATGGTCTAATGTTTTGTTAGTATCTAAGGATACTGGTTTGAGATTGCAGTTATGCTAAGCTGTAGATAGAGTCTGAGGTGCTACAGTTCAGTTCTTTCAGAGTCTTACTGGGAGATCCTTTTATCCTGGAGAAATCTTCTGTTTTTGTTTTTTTTTTTTCCAATGAGGTCACAGGATAGTCAGAGATTTTAAAAATCTGAAGAGACCAATGATGTTGGAATAGTTTTTAAGCAAGCATATGTGACTTTCTCCTACATAGTGATTTGTGAAAGTGGGGTTGCTGTTGGTTCACAGGGTTTGGAGTTTTTGCAGAGTCAGAATGGATGAAAGACTACTGCCAATCCTTTCTGTTAAACTCTTGGGGACTGTTAAGCTGATTGCTGCAGGCTTGCTTTCCTTAGTGGCTTGCAGAACACAAATGGACGTTGCACAGAGTGATGTGGTCTTGGCTAGATGGCAGTGCAGACTGCTGAAAAGCACCCTGTTTCCCCCAGGTCTAAAATGTACTTTTATGGGCCTTGCAAATCTGTTGTTTGGTTCTTTAACATTTTCTACTTAGATTGGAGTCGCATTGCAGGCTTAATTAAGCTGAACTTTGTTTAAGATCTGTCTAAAAGGAACTAGATCCCAGAGAATTGCCAATCACATGCAAACATCTCAGATGCTGAGGTAATAGAATATATATATATATATATATATATATATATATATATATTCATTCATTCAATATGTATATGTGAAGGATTACCAGAACCCTTCTTGAGTAGGTCTCTCCAAGTCTGTTCTTTGGCTGAAATGGAGATTTATGGTGTGGACAGCTTTGTCTTATGGAAGGGCATTCTAAAATACAAACCACTGGACTTTGAAGAAGAAGAGTAAATTGGATTTGGGCCTGGGTATTGAGTTCATTTGACAAGGACCATGTTCTCAGGTTTAGCATTCCATTCCCTTTTGATGGTTTTAAAGCAACTTCAGAACTCAGGATTAAGATGTCTACATTTGTTTAAACATAAAGAGAAGACTGAGTTTCTTGGACCAGGGTTTTGCCTATAATTGTGTTTCTCCATTTGGAGTTGGTGCAATAGATAAGTCAATGGGAAGCAGAGTTTCTCTAAACTGGGTCATCATATATCTACGCAGAGGTGAGGATATGTATGCATTTCATAGACAAGATGACCCATGAAGAAAAAATTAAATCTGTCCCAAGACCATACTGATGTATATGAAATAGCAAACATTACTTGGCCTTAATTATGGTCATTGTAACCAATATCTTCCTTTAGGCCAGAGCTTAATCAACAAATACTACTTTCTTCTGTTGGGCAAAGTTCCCATGCACACACACAAAAAAGATTCTAGATTTTAAATCCTCTGTGAAGGAGCTGGTGATTTCTGTGATCTGATAGAACATATACCTTCTTCAAAGTTTTAAGGGAAATGTGCTTTTAGTTCAACTGTACGTTTGTACCCTTGACTTTTAATCAATTATCCACCTAACTGATGCATTTAAAGTCTAAGTCGATGGCGATTTTGTGTTCATCAAGGACTTATCTGTCTGACACTATGCCCTCTTTAGAACGCTCTGGAAATGCCCCCAATCAGCTGCTTCTTTTGTTGGGCTGTTGAAGGGCAGTTTGCTCTCCATATCTCTATGGATAGTCTAGCACAGAATGCACAGGAACTTCATACTAACTATATACATTGCAAATCATAGACTTCCCTTTTATACCCAACATCCAGAGCTACTTATTAACTCTTCCTCTGTCTTAGGACCAATAAAACTGACAGCTGGCTTTCTAGGGTGCATAACAGCTTCCGTGCAGCTGCTTAGCCATAATTATTTAATTAGAAGCTGCCAACTGTGCCTATATAAGCATTAATTCATCAAGCTGTTGTGCTCTGCTTAATGGGCTGAAACCATGGGAAGTACTCTGGAGTAGGGAGTTGACTGCAAAGATGTTACACTCAGAGCACTCATTTTCCTTCTGAACTTAGTACTTTGTGGTAGTAAGCTCTCTCTATCTCTCTTTCTCTCTTTCTCTCTCTCTCTCTCTCTCTCTCTCTCTCTCACACACACACACACACACACACACACACACACACACACACACACGGATATCCCTTAGGTGCAAAGAATTAACTCTAAGTAACCAAATTTTTTAATATCTCAGGAATCGTGCAAAATCACATTGTCTGGATCCACATCATATGAAAAGATGAACATAAGAAACTAATGCATTGCTCTCCATGATTGACAGCCATGGAGAGTGAAGACCCTTCCCCACCCATTTTCCTGTTTGCCTATTTTTCACTCAAGTCTTGCAAGAGGAAAACTCCACTCATCAACAGATGAGATGAGTTACATCCTTGCCTCCTTTAACCTTGCATATGGGCCTAGAACTGATGGTTGGCTCAGTTTCCCCAAATCCTGAATGTTTTATTAATATATAAAGTCACCAAATATCTTCAAGTGTTGAGGAGGGACAGAAGGAATGAAGGCTGTCTTGCTGTCCCTAATGCCTGAGTAGGATTGGGACATAAAGCAGAAGCATCTGTCATAGAATTGACTCACAAAGTGTTTTAGACATGTTCTTTGCTTTATTGAAAACAACAGAAAGGTGTCTTTTCACCCATCAGCTAAGTCCTACCTCTTTGTTCTTTCAAGCATCCCATAAAAGGCAGTACCATAAACAGCTGGCAGTGCTCCCTGGCTCGCCTTTAAATAAAGTGTCAATTAAGTAATTCGGAAATCAGGGGCCCTAATCTAATAAAATCACATGTGCACTGAAAGGAAGGAGCACTGGCTACCTAGGGATTTTTTCAAGGGAGGGTGGGAAGATGTCGAACATGTTTTCTAAGCCTCAAAGGTAACTTCAGGTGAATGCCCGAAAGCTTGGTGGTTTTTGAAAGCACTTGCTTCTGGTGCTTATGAAAACATAACACAGCATGCCCACAAGTACAGAATTTAGTTCACGGCATAGTGCTTTGAGGGCATATATATTTTGAGCTCTTTGAATTGTACATATGGATACCAATTCACCATCTTTTGCACAAATAGCTGCGCAGGGGGGTGTGTTTTAACTTTTATTCTTTTCCATTTATTTCCTTAAATTTAAAGGATTACATCCATAAAAGTCTCAAATTTCTTGAATACATACATACATACATGCAATATATTTGTTGCTTAAGAAAAGATCTTGTCCAAAAATAGATTATACAACTGTTTCCCACTTAGCATTCAGTTTGGATCATGGACCATGTCCTGAGAAGACGTGATTGTAGTTGCTGGGGATAATTTCTGCAATGTTGACAACCAAGCTTCAAATAAAGGGTGTGCTTATATAGGCAAGCAAGAGGAAAGCTATCGATCCCTAAATGATGGGAGCTCCTTTTACCTTGATTACTTAGCAGGTGACAGAGGCAACTCACAGAGGTTTTATTCACAGAGACATAGTGTTGGCACATTTAAATGAACTAGAGCAAAGCAGGCTTCCCCTCTATATCTCTTGTTTCTGTAACTTTTTTTTCCTTCCCTTGCAATGTAAGTATGATTTGACTTCTTGTTGAAGCCCCTCCAGGGGTCAAGTCCTGTCTCTCCATGCTGGAATTAGGATTTTTTGGTGAGGAAAACATCTGTACTGTCATTATATATAGAATGCTCTCAAGGTATGGTCTTACTTTTCCCACAAGTATCTGAACATAGAAGAACTTTCAATATATTAAGCAGTCTTTTACTCTGAAAGTAATGTTCTTAAGACTCCAGGTTACTTAACTTCTAATTAAAAGCAAATCACAATTTTTTCAGGTCCTAGGGTTTGTGATGAAGTCAGTGTGGATCCAATCAATTCCAGGCAGATGTTGGAGGGCAAAGTGTAGAAGGGATGGCATCAGTTTCCTCTTATTACTTTAACTTGTGTGCTGAGCACTGGGCTCCTTATGACAGTGACATAAGCATGCTAGTAACATGCTTTTATACTGTTTCACTTTTATATCAAATGAGATCTGCTACCCCAGTTCACTCCCTTGTGGGAGGTGATTAAAATAGATTATTCATGGGACTATGACATTACTGAATGCATTCAGCAGCAAGAAAAATGTCAATGTGTGAGAAGAAAGGGAAGAGGGCATATCTCTAACATTGCTTCCAAGTTTCCTGAAAAGTTAGAAGTACGTTGGAAAGAGAAGAGCAGGTATTACTGATGGTCTAATGAGATTTAGGTCCTATCAAATAGACTAGAAATAGAGAGAGTTGAGAGCATACCAAAACACAGCGCACCTCCAGCCCTGTCCAAACAGAAAACATGGAGAAGACGGGCTTCTCAGTCATTGCACACCCCACTTTCCCGGAAACTCTTCTAAAACTGAGACAAACTTTGCTTCACTACTCAACGCTTGCTTTTCTTCTTTGTTCTTCACTCTAGCTTTTCTTAAGTCTCATAGTTTGTGAGTAGATTTTTAAATTTTGGGGGTAGAAATAATCCCAATGTAAACACATGGAGAGGCAGTGCATGAGAAGCTTCAGTCTAACCAACACCCATCTCTTGATGGTTGCAACTGTCATCATGAGTAAGCCTCCTTCATCTTTGTTCTTGTTTACCTTACCTTCTGTCTGTTCTAGATAGCTTTGAGATAAATCCCAGATACTTAGTCTTGCGATTCATCACAGGTTCTATAGCCAATGTTTAGATAACTCAATGAAATATTTTAGAAATACACACTATAATTATTGCACACAAACTCAGTATATTTGTTATGAAATATCTAGCCAGTGTTCAAGTTTTCCTGAGTTTCCTCCCATATTACCTACGATCTTAGCTGCTTTGTGTGAATCAGTGTCCATATAAGGAGCATCCATTATGTTTGGTTGATGCATTTGCTTATACTCTTTCATAATTTAATAACACTTTATAAAAGTCTGTGCAGTCAATTGGTTAGGCACTATTAACTTGTTAGATGTAGATTTGGGAGTTGGTGAGATCAGTTTCAGTGCTTCTGGCCAGTCTTCTTTGATATTTATGGCAAGTGCATCTTTCATTTGTATAAGAGGACCAAAAAGCTACATGTTAATGAAAGCAAAGTAAGGGTCCCTTTTTTTGTTGGCTTTTGTAATCACTAGATGAATATATAGCAATGGAGGCTACTCTCTCCTTTTACCAAGTCTATTGCTACAACGAAGTTGTCATTACAAGGGACAACATACTTTTCCTTCCAGTCATTCAGGAGACATCTAGTAGTCCATGGTTTTGATCATCTTTTGACTAGAATGCTTTCAGTGGTGCACTGTGTTTCCCAAGATGTGCACTGGGTCTTGCTGACTGTGAGTAGGAATCAGGAGATGTCACCTTCTCTCCACTCTAATTTTACATTTGAGTATTCATGGATTCTTTCAGCTGTGGTTTAGTTCCACTGAATTCACCATCTGTTTCCAAGACTCTTCTTCCTACATGTTTCTCAGTCTCAGTAAATGGCATCTTCAGTTCATCCAGGTCTTGATGAACAGTAACCACGGACCTCATCCCAGGCCTTCCTTCTCCCCCCATGAACCTCTCTAACCTACTGGCAGTCCTCTTCCTTCTCCTTTTCACAAAATCTCTTGCATAGATGCCGAAAACCATAGAGGCTACTCCTGTTTGGGCCACCAGTGTTGCCTTTCTAGATAACTGCCAAAACAATTAAATGGTCCTCCCTATGATAGTCTGTTTTGGATGTAGTGTCTGTGCTACAGACACTGGTAAGGTTTTGAAAACATGTGTCTGACCACGCCACTTTTCCACTTTAGATCTTCTTTACCATTAAGTGCTTGCTCAAAAGGTTAAGTGAGTCTGTACTATGCATCAATACTCTGTACTTTTGAAATGACATCTACTTCCCTCTTGCCTCTCTTGTTCCATCTTGCCTGTGTGTTTCAAAATCACTGGAATATATCTCACATAGCTCCTGGATTGTAAAAACATCCGCTTCTTCATTTTTGCATATGACATTCTCTCTGCCTAGAACTCTGCCTCCTCCTGCTTCATGTCCTAACAAGAAGTCAAAATTTAGATGCCTTTATTGGTCTACTGTTGACTAAGACAAGCCTTATGCTTGCCACTCAGAGTTCTGGTTTCTTCTACCACAGCACCAATTATAATATGTTATTCTTGCTTATTTATCTGTCTCTCCATCTCACAACTTTGTAAAAATAGAAATATGAACATGAGGTTCATCATAAGACCTGGGACTAACACTCATGCAGGTACTCTGTAAATCTCATTTTAAAAAATGGGGAGGTGCCCACTGCACTGCTCTACCAGTGCCATAAATGCCACTGTCTGGGAACCCTGTTAGGTGAGCCTAAACAAAAACTGGAGGAGGACAGCGGTGTGGTCAATGCTGCAGTAACTGGTGAGGGCATTCCCTATGTTCATTGAGTACTGCTTTTACATACAGAGTGGAAGTATCCCAGACAGAGGCTCTCCTCTTAGCACCCACTCAAAGAGTTCAGCCCTAGGGAAATGTGAAGAACACAGACCAGCAGCAAAGCCTTCTGTGCTCCTTTTAGTTGCTCCATCCAAGCAGGAGAAAGTGATGCTGGGTGGAGCTGGTGTTTAAGGAAAAGCTCAGAGGAGAATGACAGTTCAGAAAAGTGTAGCAAATTGGTAAAATATTCCTAATAGGAAAAGAAATAGACTGAATACAAAGTGTGTTACGAGACCTGTCTTTTTATCTTTTTTCTTCTCCAATACTCCATCTATTTCTTTTGATTCTTATCAGGGATCATATTCCTTAATTCCAGGGTTGGCCTTACGCTGTGCTTAACAGCATTGCTATTGGAGCACAGGAGGAAAGGGCACTCTTTGCCCTTTGCCCTGAAAATAGTGCTCAAGCACAAATCCCTGTTTGTTCCCTGTGGGTGATACAACCATTCGGAAATTACATTCCTTTTAAGCCTCTGTTTCCTCACCTGGAAAGAGGAGTTGAGAACAGGAGCAGTTGAGTCATAGAGTTTTGAGACCAAATGGTTGAAGGGCAAGCCACAGGAGAGAATACCTGGTACCAGATAGTACTCAGGACCCAAACACCTAGTCTTCTGTTAATCCCATGGTAATTGTGGCAGGGAATAGTCATAGGGCTTCATCTAAGTAATGTGTCTGCTTATTTTTGGTAGTTCATTGTCTAGTTTATTGCTCTAAGCATGTACAAATGAGTCTTATGTAGATGTGTACTTTATAGAAGGAAATTCTGGCTACATGGTTTGGTTGAATCAGAATAAGCATAAATATCAACCTACAAAAGAGTTCATGTTAAATGGCACTGTGTATCCTAAGAATATGAAAAGTCTCTAAGTGTGAATTAAAATATATGTAAATAAGACTACATACTTATTAAAAAAGAGAGAAAGGAAACATGTATGAAAATATAGCAAAGGTTTTTTTTTTTTTTAACACTACATACAAGAAATTGTTAACAGTGGTCTTTCATTTCCACCTTTGCCTTTCAAAGCCTATGGGACTGAAAATTAAGAGTACAACTTAAATTATAGATTTAGTCTCTACAGAATTAAAATTCCCCTTTTGTCAATCTCAGCCTGGAAGTATTTTTGTGGTGACAAAAGAAATGGTTATTGAGTTGGCCACTGACAATGGGATCATCAAAATTGTTCCAGAAGCCAAAAGAAGACATTTTACTCCATGTAGTATGTAGCTTTGCGTTCTGATATGACAGGGAAGTGAGATTGCTGATTAGGGTTTGTTACCATGTGACCTATTCAGAAACTGCTCCATGTGAAGTAATTCATACATTCTTATTTTTATTCAACCCTATTCAGAGGCAGAAACTTATAATCATTTCCATGCCCAATGCACAGCAACCTTTCATTCTGAGTGAATGTGATATCATGTGATTATGAACCAGCTGCACTTAGGAAAATAGAAGGCAAACCTAAGACTCTCGGGTTTCTGTATGCATATTGTGTTTTAGAGAACAGTGAACTACCCAGGTCAACATCCCTTGTCAACTAAACAAAACAAAGGGGAGCTAAGTCCAAATAATAGTAATGATTCTTTTATAGGGACCCTGGAGGAACAGAGAAATCCAGTGGTCAGTATAGTTGAACAATGGGTGCTCATGTATGCTGGAGTGTTGCAGAGGCAGGGAACGATTTGAGGAGTTCTGAGAAAATACCCCAAAGGTAAAATGAGCTGATCTTACGCAAAGTACGTAGAGCGCTGGACAGATACCATGGATCACTTCCTTATAAATTGATCATGCAGTTGCATTTGTTGAAGCTATTTTTCCTGTAAGTATGCTCCTGAACATTTACATAGCAGCAGTTGAACATAGGACTCAGTTTTTCGTTTAACTGATTCCTAGTCTAGTTGAAATCTTTCTTTAGACAGGCAGTACCCGTGTAGAGTTCAGCTTTGTTGGGATGCAACAAATGGGAAGGTGTTAATTTTGACTTTTTTTTTTTTTTTTTAAAAAACACATACTCTAAAAACTAGAAACCTTTCTCTTTTTTTCTTGATAAACACTCATGTTGAATAAGGACATAGTGACTGGCATTCTGAAGTACTTTCCATAGCCTTAGACATGCTTTTGGATGGACATTGTGCAGAATAGGAAGACAATGACTGACATTCTGTAGCACTCTCCACAGCTTTAGTCCTGCTTTTAGAGTTTAAAGTAATAAAATACTCACTGTGAGTGTTTGTAAGGTCCTTATTGATTCCTACTTTGTAAGGGTCCATCTTGTGTAACATGTCACTTCATAGTCTGCTTGAGGTGGGTAGAGAATGTGAAATCAGTATGCAAAGCATCTAGGTTCTGAGTCATGGACTCTTCATGCTAATGAGTTTCTAGTACTTCTCCACAATCTGCTGAGGAAGTGGTTAGCAGTGTCCACAGATTCCATTGATTGGAATCCACAGACACTTCAAATGTCCTTTCATCTGTACCCTTGGCACGCATCAAAAATATGTAGTGAAGTGTTTCCTAAAACATCTTGACACACATACCTTTCCTTACAATGCCCTTCTTAATTAGGTGGACTTAAGTCTCACCTCAGTTATTTGTGAAGAATTTTATTCATTTCTTTCTGATCATGAGTACCTACTGATTATGTTCTGCCCATTGTGGCTCAGATATTTCTGCTAGTCTGCTTGAATACTGAGAGGTTTCATGAAGAGAATTATATATTTACATATAGTTATGACTTGTGGAGAGATTTGATTAGGAAAGAGGAAATTACAATTTTCTGCAATCGGGAAAACATACAAGAGGACAGAGAAGTGCTCCTAATCTGAATTTTAGGAGTATCGGGGCATTAGACTAGCTTTAATATTAATGTTTAGAGAAGAGAAAATGCTTAGATCTTTAATGCGTTTGTTGATATTAAGATATCTGCACTGACAAAGTCAGAGAGGTTACATCCTAACATGACTTATGAGAACTTTGATGTCATTAACAGCCCTGTCATTTCTCATTTTACTGGACTTTCCCCAATGATAGCTATGTAATGATTTTACTCACACCAGGCACCAATATCATTCCTTTTAACTCTTTGTTGCTCTCTTCTGTTGAAAAGTATGCTTGTAAAAATATACGTGCAAAACTAGAGTCCAAATGGTATATCATGGAAGTAGTTATTGGTTTTTAAGTATTGTACTTTTATATCTCTAGTCTCTATTTTATGAAGGCTCTCAAAATGGGGTGTGTTATTATTATTATTATCAATTTGATTTTTAAGGACTACTGGTTTGCCTTGGGAATCTGATTCGGAACTTGTTTGCAATAAGTTCCACAGTGGTGAGGACACAGGAAGTGCTCAATTAGCATGTGTTTAATGAATAAATTAGCAATTCTGCCTTTTATCGAAAGATGTGAAATGTAAAAATGAATGGAATTTGCTGTTTTACTTAGTAGTTTCCTTTAATCATGGATGTATCCTACAAGCAATAGCAACAGTATTATAGTTAAATATAGCAACATTCAACCTATGCACAAGAAACCTTAGTCTATCACTTCCTGCCAGGATGTGCCTGAAAAATCATCAGCTAAAGGGAAGTGAGGAAGCATCCCTCAGGGCAGAACTGTGAGACTGAAGATACACCCAAACCATTTTTCTTTATAGGCATTGCTGGTTTGTATGATAGATTCACAAAGAGAATGGAAAATGAACCCATTAGAGAGAACCTTGGCCATGATTGAACAGAAGCCAAGCTCATAGCCACTGAGTCTTGCTCTGGACTAATTGGCACATACTTCATGCTTCAAAGAAAGAAAAAGCTCAATCACATAGCTCACCATCCCCATCTCTTCTGGAAGCATTTGGCCATCTGCACTGTTCCCCACCCTGGGGCTTTCCATAGTTCATAGATCTGGCCAGTTTCCTTATTGCACTTGTGCATCCTCTTCTACAAACACTCTCCTACCTCTCACCACTCTGAATCTTACTCTTCTTTCAATGTTAAGACTTAGTGGGATTTCATAGAAAGGCCTTCTGGTCTACCACAGCAGAAATACATAAACTCTTCACAGTTGCTATCTGTATAACACTCTCCCCATTACCATGATAGTACTGCTTACACATGTTCTCATCTCTCTGATTACTCTCACTTTCTCTGTGTGTTTCTCCATCTCTCTCTTGTGAAAGCTTTTTTAAGACAACAGTTTAACTTGTCCACCTCTATCCTTAGCACTGAATGTAATGCTTTATTCATAGCAGATAGTTTGTCTCCATCCTTCATACTCCACTATGTAAAATTATCATAGATAATTATCATAGATAATCTTTTCATGTAAAGGTCACTGATGAACACACACACACACACACACACACACACATACTACAGGTATAGAGAGATCTAGTTATATAACACAAACAAATGATAAAAAGAAAAAAGAAAAGGGAACTTAAACCATGAGAGAGACGGGGTGGGGGACTTAATATGTAGTGGATAGGAGTGCAGAAGTGGGGATAGTTACTTTGAAAGGTTAACCCTTCTAACCTTCCAATACCTTAAAAGTATGACATGAACAGTGGACCATTTTAGTTGTCTCATAAAAGAGTTAGCAATAACATGGAGTATGTTAAATGATTATGTTGCTTGATTAGGTGTTTGTCATTAAGGTAGATTTTATCATAGCTTGACTAAACAACTAAAACAGTCTCAAAGACAGGAAGCAATAACCAAGGAGAGATTTAATCTGTTATTTTTGAGAGTGAAGAAGCATTTAAGTGTCAGTTGTCAGAACAGGCAAATAGGCTTTGATAGAACCATAATATTAGTGCTTTTATTATTTAAGTTTGAGTAAAGTATAGTCAAAATGTATAGGGTACCCTTTGTTTCTTTCATTTATTTATGTAATGATCACACGTGTATAGAGCAGATATGAGTATGGGCACTTTGTCCATTCCTGTAAGCCATAATGTTGGGTGAGAACTTGAAGTGTATCTGCCATACATAGGGAATGTGCTAGTTAATTTTTGTCAACTTGACACAAGACAGTCACCGGGAAGTAGAAGCTTCAGCTGTGAAAATAGTTCTATCTCATTGATCTTTACTCAAGTCTCTGTGCCGTTTTCTTGATTTATGATTGATGTTGAAGAGTTTTTCCCACTGTAGATGATATCATTCTGAGGCAATGAACCAATCATATGTTTCTTCATGACTTCTGCTTTAGTTCCTACCTCCAAGTTCCTGCCACGAGTTCCTGCTCTGGCTTCCCTTCATGATGGACTACAACCTGTAAGACAAATTACTCCTCTTCCCCCTTTTCAAGTTGGTTTTGATCAGTGTTTTATCACAATAACAAAAAGCAAACTAGGACAGCAGGAGACCAACTGGATTTACTGATTTAGAGCTTCCTGGATGGGTAGAGGGGGATATCATAATTTTATGACTCAGTTTCCTCTGAGTCATCAGACTTTAAATGAGGTCCTGGGAAAAAGCCAACATGCATAATCTTTTTAGTAGTGCTATTTTGATTGAAGTGAGAAATGAATGTAAGTTATCACACCAGTTCCTGCCTTCTTCCTTTTTCTGTCCTTGGGAAAATTCCAGGAAACCTAGAAACAGTATTTGGCTTGAAGAAACACGACCAGATACTCCAAATGAAGGATGGGTTTTCCTCTTTTGAAAAATTTTTATTTTGCATTTTTATTAGATTCATCTTCATTTCATGTTCATTTGGCACAGGCTTAGTTGTTAAACAGAATCTATAGGAAATCAAAGAGAGAAGTTGAAGAATTAAAAACAATGTTAATTTGCTTCTGTCTTTGACATTTGTCAAAGAAATCTTACTTATTCACCTTAAATGTATATTTACAACAACACAGGTAATGGTGATTACTTCTACTTAAGGGAAGACACGAAGAAGGCTGACTTTATATGCTGCTAGTTTGGAATTCTTTTTTGTATTGTGAATAAAACCCAAATTTTTATATTGTTCAATAAGACTAATATACTATGTAGTTCCTGCAAAGAGTTTAAGGAACTATGGTAAAAATCTCTGGTTAGAATGGTACTGCTCTCTGTTTTTATATTCAGAATTGATTACACACAAGCAAAATGTTGGGGGAGGTATTTGAACACAACCCCCTTTACCAGCCATATATGTATAGATATAAAATAGTAAGAACACTTTCTTGCCACCACAGATTTGCCTTGGTAATTTGTTTACTTGTTATGGGAAAGAAAGCTTTCTTGAAACAAACAAACAAACAAACAGATGGAGTCTAGTTTAGCTTTCTACTAAAGCCTTCTTGAGTTTAGACAGAAATAAAGGTTACACACTAGCACACATTTAAATTCTGAGATGTTAAGAACAGTCATAATACTGTTTATTGAACTTTATATCATATTATGTAAAATATTTCTCATTTGATCTTAACAAAACCTCTGCAATAAGACCTTGAGGTTCAGAGAAGTTAAGTTTATCATAGACCATATTTTTTAGTAGTTATTTCCTGCATTGAAGGGCTTTTGTGTAGATGAATCATATAGCATTTCTCTGGCTTTATGTTTGAGCAAAGTTCATTAGTTTATGTCACCAATGAGTTGAGGGTCAGCTAGGAGATTCGGGGTGGGTATGGGACAACATTACTAATGCAGATCATTGTCATGCCATCTGATAACTGGTATAATCATAACTCAAATTTCAATTGCCTTGACCACCGCTCTTCTGATATTTGTAAGACATGCCATAATCACCACAGAAATACCAGATGGAGTGCTGCAGTCTCAGGGATGATGAATAGCTATTCAAGGGAACCACCTCGTAAGATTCAGTGAGAATTTCACATAAAGCCTCCAGCAGGGGGTGTGGGTGATAGAAGGTGTTCAACACAGATGATTTCCTTCACTCTTCCCATTCAAATTTCAAGTCTATGAACATGACTTCCCCTTGCTTTAGCTTCAGAAAAGATAAACCAGATTGAGCTCAAGTCTGCGAATCTGTCCTCAGTTACCCACACAGAGCTTCTGGGATACAGTCTCTTCTTCCAGAGACTCCCACATAGCATTATTTTTATGGATTTGATTTTTTAGGTGCCACAGATGCAAAAACGCACAAGATTTCATAGTCCAAAAAGGACATCAGAAAACATTTGAAATGGAGCATGGCAAATTTATGATATTTTCTTCCACTCCATCAAATATCTAAGTAAAAGTAGCAGACATAACACACAAGCACAAATGCATTAGGCAAAAGCCACTGTGGAAGGTTTCTCCTGTCTTGGTATAAACGGACACACATATATCAAAATGACATATTAGCAGGCTTTGGTTGTAGACCTAGAATCAAGAGAGGGACCAGATAAACTCTGATGTAGGACAAAGTAGCACTCATGACCTCCTGGAGAAAAGGAATATTTGACTAAACTATCTTGAAAGTATAAATCACAGACTATACTGCAAAATGAACTTCTTGTTTAGCAGCTTGCCTAGTTTGTGCTTAGGGATTTAACAGGGAACTTGCTTCTCTCCATGTTACGTTTATAATAAATAGTTCTCACTACATTGGAGGCCAGTGCATTACGACAACCATGATGCAATCAAACACTAAAGAGAAAACTTGATTTTTGAGTGTAAAATCAGTTGGATATTTTAAACCTTTTCACTCCCAAGTCTTGGTGAGCATCCTAAAACCGCAGAAAAAGATCAGTACAATCTTGTTTGTCTTCATTTCATATGGTTTTTGCATTTCTACATACAACTGTTTACCTTTCCCTAAAATGAGTTATTGATGCCATTGAATACATGAAAATCAAAAGTGCTTGTGGATATGATGATGTCTTTCCTTTCTTTAGACCACCAGTGTTCATCATGACATCAGTTGGGAGGATAGTCTTTCTCACTTTACATACAAGAAAAGAGAGACCTAGGAAGATTCTTACTCACGTTCATAGATTGCAAATAACAAAATTGGGATTCAGACTCTGTCAAGTTTGCCTGACTCTAATGACTATCTCTGCTTTGTAGCTGCTAACTTATAATGGGCTGCAGATCTTTCTTACCCATGAGTTAGTATTTGTAAAGCACATATAGTAATTACTAGAATGTAAGATTTCATGATAAAATGGGTCTGTTTCTTTGTCCACTGTGAGATTGAGCCTGGAATGATTATGAAGTTGATTCTGAGGAAACACAACCTGTGTTTGTATGCTTTCACAATAATAACCAATATTTTCTGGGGTAGTTTGTTTCTGCAAGGATTTATATAAAGGGATTTATGCAAAGTCATTTATCTAATGTTTTATTTAAACAGTCTTTCAATATCAAACAGAATTCAGTGTTGGATCAAATAAATGTAACTTTCTGTAAGAACTTAGGTTTTAGTGTATGTGTGTGTGTATGTGTGTGTGTGTGTGTGTGAGTGTGTATGTGTGTCTTGTCATCTGTCTCTCTGTCTGTCATGTGATATGGGTATTAAGCAGCATAGATAAGGAAAATGTGATCTATAAATATAAAAATGAGAATAAAATATGGTATGCTGGTGGTTACCACAGTTAGCTTTAGTTGTCTACTTGATACAAACCTGTAGGAACCTGGGAAGAGGGAACCTAAATTGAGGAATTACCTTCCTTAGAATGGACTTTGGGAATGTCTATGGGAGCATTTTCTTAGTTGCTAATTGATGGGAGAAGGGCTAGACCAATCAGAGGGTTTGACCATGCTCAGCATGTAATCCTAGGTTATACAAGAAGGGTAGCTGATCATGAGCCTCAAGTGAGCTAGCAAGCAGCATTCCTCTATGGTCTCTGCTTCAGTTCTTAACTCTAGGTTCATGGATGAGATTCCTTCAGTGACAGATGGATTATGGCCTAGAATCATAAACTACATTGGTTTTGGTTAATGTTTCATCCCAGCAACCGAAAAGCAAACTAGAATAGTGGTATGCATTAATTTCAGAGAGAAGACTTGGAGGTCACCGTTGTGTGGTAGCGATGGTTAAAAATGATGAATAAGTCATACATCTTCAAGTTGTGGAACATTTAACAGTCCGAAGAAAAACCATGTACTGAGTTGCAGAGTTGAGAGAGTACTGGGTCTCTTAGAGAAAGAGCTTATAGTGGTGGCATAGCTGGAACAGGTAAGGGAAACAGATCTAAGAAGAAAACAAAAGCAAAGATGTACCTGGGGCCAGACTGCAGACTTCTGTTAGAATTTTAGCCTAACTACTGGGTGCTGTAGGTAGCTACTGTGGAGTTGTAAGCAGGTAGGTGGACCATGTGTACTTTTCAAAGCTGCCTGCTGTGTGATACAGAACATTTGACTTATATTTTCTCTACTTGGGCAGAAACTTTCAAATGATGGAGCTATAGGAAGAAAGACTCTCAAAACAATGCCTATAAGAATGGAGAGTAATCTAGTTCTGAGTTGGTAGTAGTTTCATTGGTTAAGGGGGTTATAGAGGTGAGAGAGCCTGGACACTAGATTTATGGCATGGATGTGCTTTATGGCCTCAAAGGATGACTCTAAGCATTTTGTATTTAGCACTTGGCTAACTGGAGTCACTACCAGTGGAGAAGAGGAAGACTGAGGGAGGAACAAGGATTGAGGTTATAATAGGAACTCAGACTCTGTGCTTTATTAGCCATTTGTGTTGATATATCAAGTAGCAAGTTAGATATATGTGCCTGTGACTACAAAGGGTGAGCCTGGGCTTAACAAACAATCTGGCAGCCATCTATACAAATTTGAAGAAAGTGGATGAAAGTAGCAGGAACACTGCAGAAGGAGCCCAGAAGGCTTGCTTAGCAAGGTGGGAGGAGAGTCAAACACCCAGAGATAAAACACAGGAGTGAATGATTAACGGGGGAGAGACTGATTAATTAACTCACATACTAATGGTGGTGACTTATTTGAGGAATGATGGCTTTTAGACATGCCAATACAGATGTCACTGGTGACTTTGATTTCATTCATTCTGGTCAGCTGGTGAGAATGAAAGCCTCTTTGGAATGTTTTAACAAGAGAACAGGAATAGTGGAACCTGGAAAAATGAGTGCCAACAGTACTAGGAAATAAAATAGAGAACTTAGATGGGACAAGAGAAAGAAAGAATAAGAGAAGACATTTTTTTTTTTTTAAATTTTTAAATTTTTTTTATTTTTTTTTCATACTTTGTTTACATTTCAAATGTTTTTCCCTTTCCAGATCTCCCCTTTGGAACCTCCCCATTTCCTCCCCCCATCCCCCTGCCACTATGGGGGTATTCCCCCACCCACCCACTCTCGGCTTCCCTCCTTGGCATTCTCCTATACTGGGAGATCTAACACCCTCAGGCTCAAGGGCCTCTCCTCCCCAGAATGGCTAACAAGACCCTCGTCTGACACATATGTGGCCAGCACCTTGGGTCCCTCCATGTGTATTCTTTGGTTGGTGATTCAGTCTCTGGGAGTATTGGGGGGGATGGGGGTGGTCAGGCCAGTTGCCACTGTTGCTGCCTCCCTGGGGATGCAAACTCCCTCAGCTCCTTCAGGAGGAAATTCTTTAAGATGGAAGAGGATACAGTATGCTGCTGAAGGGATTGAATGGATAGCTGGGGGTAAATAGTACAAAAATAGTACAAGTGCAACAGAGGAAATGTAGCTAAAGTGATAACCCTTGAAGAAATAGGTAAGGGGATGGAGGGCATTCAGACTTTATTATTAGTTTATGATAATATATAATATTATATTTATATTCAATATAGACATATATGAATATACAGACATACACATCTCTCTATCTCTATCTCTATCTATTTCTATATAGATATAGAAATAGATATAGATATAGATATAGATATCTTTTCATAACCTGAGAGCTCTATACAGGCATCAGTCCAACCGCTCTACCCTCAATGAGCAATGTAGATATTGTCTTCAGCAGTGGAGCCCTGTTGTCAATTTAAGAGAACAACCCTATGTCTTAGCATTGGTCTAGGTTGTTTAGGGATCTTCGTGGGACTCCCTTGGCCAACAATTCAACTAAATGCAACCAAGCCCCACCACTGGAAGTCTTGCTTGTCTACAGAAGATGGCAAGTTCAGACACCCTATCCTCCATTACTAGGACTCCTCCCTAGGGTTACCTTCATAGATTCCAAGAAGCTTCCACTGCATTAGGTTTCATCCTTACACATGCTCTTCAATTCTAGCTGTCTCTCCCTGAATTCTCTACCTCCACCTACTACCTGATCCCCTCCAATCCTGTCCCTGCCTGTTCCCAGTCCGACAACAAGATTTATTGTATTTCCCCTGCCCAGAGAGTTCCAAGTATTCCCTGCCCTCCACCCCAACACCCCAGAGCCCACCTCTCTACTTAACCTTTCTGGATCTGTGGATTGAAACTTGATTATCATTTACTTAACAACTAATATCTGATTATAAGTGAATGCATACTATATTTGTCTTCCTTGGTGAAGCCATATTTTAAAGTGACCTCATTCAGTATGGTTCTTTAGTTTCTTTAAAATTTTCATCTGGATGCATACAGCCAATATATAGATTCAGATAAACCCAGGACTACTGGCTAGGATTATCACAGAACTGAGGAGAAGAACTAATGGTATACATGAGACTAGCTAAAATAATTGACCACTGAGTTTAAGCTGTGTAAGAAAGATAATATGTGAAAGAAATAAGACAATGAAAAGGTGTAGGATCATGAGGTCAAAGACTCCTGTAGAATCGAGTGCTGGAGAAAATGAGCTGGAAACATGAGTAGGGGGGGCAACCTGTTGGCACTTGCACTTATGCAAAGCCAAGGCATTAACAGCTCAGCATACATATGGCTACAAAAGTGTGTGATTAAAGGACTGGTGTGTGCAGAACCCCAAATTACATCTTCTTATAATGACTCTGCTCCTCAGTTTTGGGATCAAAATGAAAGGTCAGAGTGTGTTTAGGACAAGTTCCCCACACTAAGGAATTTCAGTGCTAGTATTTGAATCTGCCCTTTGGAATGCATCTTTTGCTTACTGTACATTGTGGCTCTAGCATAATGGTATGCTTTGTTGTCCCTATGTCATGAGCAATTAATGGAGTTGGGGGGCTTAAAATATTTGGTTTACTCAACTTATCATTTACCAACAGAGTTTTATGTATGTGCTGTGGATTTATTATTTATTTCTTTAGATCCTAGGTATTGACACCAGCCCCTCACACATTCTAGCCACACCTTCCTTTTCTAAGTTGCACCACGAGAACCCAAAAGTTGATTTACTTAAGCACCTTCCAAAGAATATTTCTATACACTGGTCTGTGCTTCAGGGACAGAAAGATAAACATTCTGTATGGAATTCAGTTTTAGCTATTTTTACCTGTGCCAACACAAAAGTGTTTGAAGAATTATTTCAATATTTTATGGCATCTCTCCTTATTATGTTATCGAAAATGAGTAGAGAGTTGAGAATGAATGTGCATATATGAACCTAATATCTCATGAATTTAATATAATTGAGACAAAGATGGAAATCTTCATGCAAGCTGAAAAAGGAACATCTTTAGCTTTAAGTGGGTATCATTGAATTTTTGCCAGTTGAGTGAATTTTCAATTAGGAGAAAAAGAAAACCATAGTTTTAAAATGTACAAATTGTGGGAAGTATATTTCAAAGATACAATCTAGAAAAGGAGATGCAATTAGGCATGGTGTTATTTGTTTCTCATTAGGTAATGCCAGTTATACATGGTATAAGCCTATAGTTTAGATTTATGCAGCTACATCTTTGGCATGATTTCAGGAACTTATTGGGAATGACTATCTGGAACATATTTAAAATGTAGCAATGGTGCGGGTATTAAAAAAAATGAGTGAACATATTTAGTTACTATGTGGAATGACGACATCAGTACGGTTTGGTGCTTTTGTAACACTTTAAAATGTATATGGTTCTGGACTTATTTCTCAGACCTATAATCATAAATTTCCTCTTTTTAGCTACAAGCCTTACTGAGTCCTTGTCTTTGTTCATTTATTTGATGAATATTTATTGAGCACCTATTCTCTATCTGAGCATGAACAAAGTTTCTCTGTTGCATGTAGGTTACATTAGTGAGATATATAGAGCAATAGAGAAAATAATATAGACATATTATGTTATTTTAAGTAGATTTTTCATAGTGCTTTCTAATGTTTTTACATATCATTTGAGACTTTTATACAATATATTTTTATTGTATTTTCCTCTCCCCTAATTCCTCTCAGATCTTTCCCCACCTCCTCAATGACTTCAAATCCATACTGATATTTTCATTTCCTGTTTATGGCTCATGTTTTCTATAAGTCTTTGCTCTAATGACAGAGTGCGTGTCACACACACACACACACATACGTTTAATTATTGTTAGCTTAAATCATCGCTCATGGATGTAATGTATCCAACAGCATTTGCATTTTGTTTAAACATGATGATGATAGCTGTCCCGCATTCTCTGCCACACCTTAAATCCCTGTCTGTGTTGAGTTTCTAGATCTCAAAACAGCAGACCCTGAAAGAACCAAGATTCCTGATCATATCAGCAGTTCTCCAATGAACACAGGGAGTTACTCTCTGCTGATAGTTTGCTGAAAGATAATCTATTCTTTGCACAAGTTTATGAATATGAGACAAGATATCTCAATTTCTCTTAAACACGGTTTTGGAATTTTACGTATGTTCTCAACGATGTTCAAACAACATCTAAAGATAGAAAGAAAGGCGACAGCCCATGTCTTCGAGAACTTACCTGCTGTTTATCTTAGATCCTCCCCCAGAACATGTAAAGTTATGGGTTCAGAGCAACAAAACAAATTGTCCAAAGTCACACAGCTAGTGAAAGGTGAAGCTGGCATTTAGGTTACGCCATTCTCAGGCCTGATCATCGCATTAAATAACCTGACCTCCCAATCTCTCTGTGCTTCCAGAAGGCCAGGCTACCAAATAATAGTCTTTTCTGTTCTGGAGAACAAGTAGCCTTTGATAACATCTAGAGTCAATTCTCCCCTAATGTGTAGTTTTTGGAGAAGACATTGGAAACATGTAGTAAGCAATATATGTAATTTTATATTTTATAGTAACCACAAGAAAGGAAGGAAAATATATACTAAAATTAATTGTAATAAAATTATTTAACCCAATACAGAATAAAAACATATTAACATAGTTTTAATACTCAATTGCTTCAATTTTTTATTAGCCTGGCTGACATTCCTTTTTATTTTTATTTTTTTAATTTTTTTTCACATTCCAATTATTGGCCCCCCTCAGTACCCCCTCTCACACTTCCTCACCCCATTCCTCTCCCCTTCCCTGGGGCCTCAAGTCTCTTAGGATTAAGTGCATTTTCTCCCACTGAGGCCAGACCAGGACAACCTCTCCTATATATGTGCCAGAGGCCTTGGACCAGCCTCTGGGACCTCCTTAGGGTCTGGGTTAGTTGAGACTGCCGTCTTCCTATGGAGTCACTCTCCCTTTCAGAACTTCTTCAATCCTTCTCCTAATTCAACCATAGGGGTCCTCAACTTCAGTACAATGCTTGGATGTAAGTGTCTACATCTGTCTCAGAGAGCTGCTGGTAGGGCCTCTCAGAGGACAGCCATGCTAGGCTCATCATGGCATCAGTAATAGTGTCAGGCCTTGATGCCCCCTTCCCCATGAGATGGATCTCTAGTTGGGCTGGTCATTAGACCATCTTTCCTTCAGTCTCTTCTCCATTCTTGTCCCTGTAGTTCTTTAAAATAAGAACAGTTCTGGGTTAGACATTTTGACTGTGTGTTAGTAACCCTGTCCCTCCACTTGAGGCCTTGTCTAGCTACTGGAGGTAGACTCTTTGAGTTCCCCCTCCCCAATGTTGGGCATTTTGGCTAAGACCACCTCCATTGAGTCCTGAGAGTTTCTTACTTCCTGAGTATCTGGTACTTTCTAGAGGGTCCTCCCACTTACCATACCCCTGAGCCTGCCTATTTCCATTCATTCTTTTGGCCCTCTAGGCTTCTCTCCTGCTGAACCCCACCTGATCCTGTTCCCCCTTTTCCCTCCTCCTTTCCTCTCCCACCTAGATCCCTCCCTCCCTTTTCCTCCTGTGATTATTTCCATCCCCGTTCTAAGTGGGATTGAAGCATCCTCATTTGGGCCTTTCTGCTTGTTATACTTCGTATGGTCTGTGGGTTATATGCTAGGTATTCTGTACTTTTTGGTTAATATCTACTTATCAGTGAGGCATACCATGTGCGTTCTTTGTGACTGGGTTACCTCACTCAGGATGATATTTTCTAGTTCCATCCATTTGCATAAGAATTTCATGAAGTCATTGTTTTTAATAGCTAAGTAAGTACTCTATTATATAAATGTACCACATTTTCTGTATCCATTCCTCTATTGAAGGACATCTGGGTTCTTTCTAGCTTCTGGCTATTATAAATAAGGTTGCTATGAACATAGTGGGGCATGTGTCCTTATTATATGTTGGAACGTCTTCTGGGTATATGCCCAGGAGTGGTATAGCTGGGTCCTCAGGTAATACTAGGTCAAATTTTCTGAGGAACCGCCAGACTAATTTCCAGAGTGGTTGTACCAGCTTGCAATCCCACCAGCAATGGAGGAGTATTCCTCTTTCTCCATATCCTTGCCAGCATGTGCTGTCACTTGAATTTTTGATCTTAGCTACTATTCTGATTGGTGTGAAATGGAATCTCAGGGTCGTTTTGATTAGAACTTCAGACCAATCTTGCTTATAAATATCGATGAGAAAATACTAAATAAAATTATTGCAAACCAAATTCAAGAACACATCAAAACCATCATTTACCATGATCAAGTAGGCTTCATCCTAGGGATGCAGGGATAGTTCAATATATGAAAATCCATCAATGTGATACACTTTATAAAAAAAAATCTGAGGAAAAAAGCCACATGATCATCTCATTAGTCGCTGAAAAGGCCTTAGACAAAATACAACAACCCTTCATGTTAAAAGACTTGGAGAGGTCACAAATTCATGGTGCATACCTAAACATAATAAAGGTAATATATATCAAACCAACAGCCAACATCAAATCAAATGGCAAGAAACTAAAAGCAATCCCACTAAAATCTGGGACAAGCCAAGGTTGCCCACTCTCTCTCCCTATCCATTCAATTTTTTGAGGGGTGTGGGGGGAAGGGCAGAATTTTTCTGTATAACAGCCCTGGCTGTCCTGAACCTTGCTCTATAGACTAGGCTGGGCTTGAGCTCACAAAGATCTGCCTGGCTCTGCCTTCTGAGTGCTGGGATTAAAGGTATGCACCACACTGCCTGGCAAGTGTTTCAATTTTTAAGTTAAAGTCAGTGTAACTAAACAAAGCATAAATATTACATTCTTGAAACAACTTGTCTTATTCCATGTGTTTAATAGCCACATTTGGCTAATGACTATGGCCTTGAAAAGAATGGGTATGCAATCTCAAGTTGCTCATGCCCGTGTAACATACAGATCTATCAGTAGACCTGACGTCTTGCAATAGAAGGTGAAAAAATAGGGGGATTTTGTTTCAGTCAGGGCAACTGTCTCTTTCTTATCATCTCTCAACCATATAACTGTCTTCTAGAGTTTGGTGTTTGGTAGATACCTAGCTTGAATGGAGTTCCATGAAGGGGCTTACCTAAAGGACACCTATCAGCTGTTAAGTAGTGACATCAAGCTCAAGCTATGCCTTTTGTTGTCCTTGTAGACACAGGGACTCAGGCAGAGATGAAAATTGTGATCCTTGACTGACCTTTAATCAGAATGGAAATTCTGATTCTATTGTTTTTAAGCCATTGCTTTAATACAGTGAAACCAACACCCTAAGCCCTTGATCCCATCACACTCAGCTCTTTGCATTTGAGCTTTGCAGTCAGCAGGAAGTCTTGCGTTCCAGAGCTTACTCACTAAGTTTGAGCAAAAGAAAAAGAAGAAAGAAAAGCAATGTCTGAAGCTACCTGCCAGCTCTTCTCACAGCTTCCCCCTCCTTCTCTGTTCCTCTCTTTATTTTATCTTAGAAGACAAAGAGTTTTGTGATGAAGACTTCAAGTTCCTTCCATTGAAGTTTGGCCCCCAAAGAGCTTTGTTCCAACATTATTTGTGCCTAAATGGAATCCATTGTACACTAGGCTTTGCCCTGTTTTAGACCCTTTAGATCTATAAACAGGAGAGATAATGAACACTAAAGGCCCCAGCTTACCTAGGAAGATAAGGTGGAATTGTCCAGGTGTTTGAATTGTGCTGACTTGTTTTATCTGGTTAAGATAAATCCCTTCTTGCCTTAGCAGTCAATTCCAGGGAAGGGAGGAAGAAAAAGGCACAAATTAGTGTTCACCATTTATTCTGTACAATATCTGCCTTGTACCTGGGAAACCATATTATTTACCAGACAAAAGTCTCCCAGTATTAAAACACAATGGCAATATTTTCTGCTTTGGGAAAAAAAATAACAGCAGGAGTGGAAGATCCATTGTAAAGAATAGAATGGTCAATTATTGCTGTTTGCTTTGGACAGGAGTGTTTGAGTCTCAGGCATCCAATGCCAAACAGGTGCTGTGTCAGCAGCCAAGTCTCAGGGATGGAGAGAAAATGAGCTGCTTTTACTTTTGATGTGGCCTTTGGAGGCTCCAGCTTCAAAGTCAAGATGGATTGTTCAAACCTCCTCACTTGGAAGAGGCTCAGGTCCTCAGTCTCTGGTTTTATTCCATAAGGGACAGTTCATATTCCAGTTTTGTATGTTTTCTGTTTGTAAGATGTGTGGGATAGAAAAGCTTCATTTTGTTTAAAAATACAAGTTGGTTTTGTTAAATCAGACCATCTTTACCACCCATAACATCCCTATCCCAGCAATTATAAGTTATTTAGAGAACATCACTTATATTGTGCTAATAAAAGTGATTTTTAAGCAAGCATATATTCTTAATTCTTAAGACAAATGAGTATAGTAGAGTAGGGAGAAGGATCAGAAGGTTAAATTGTTCAGTCTAGTTGTGCCTTCTACTGGCGTTATGAACCTGAACAAGGTATATAGTGCAACAATGAGTTAGATCTTGGAGAGAGAGAGAGAGAGATAGAGATATATAGATAGATAGATAGATAGATAGATAGATATACAGAGAGAGACACAGAGATAGACATAGAGACAGAGACACAGAGAGAGACAGAGACACAGAGAGAGACAGAGACACATAGAGAGAGACAGAGACACAGACAGAGAGAGACAGAGACACAGAGAGAGACAGAGAGACAGACAGAGAGAGACAGAGAGACAGACAGAGACAGCAATAGAGACAGAACAATTTCAGATACCAACCTTGCTGGGTTGTTGTATATATTGCAAAAGATGATGTTACTGGAAAATATTTAAAATACTATAAAGCACTGTATGGAGAATTGTATAGTGGGTGTAAGCATACACACTGCCATCTCCTTATTTTGCATACAAAAGTTATCATGGTTTGAAAATGAATTGCTTCCATAGAACAGAAACCAATCTATACTCAAAGGGACCTTGACCTTTTTCTATCTCTCTTAGTTGAAAAAGAAATACATCACTAACTGTGTGTCTTGTAGATGAAAACTAAAAGCCTTCCAATAAGCAATAAATAAATGATTGCCTGGAAATACACTCACTAGACTCACTAAGGCTGAACTCAATTTTTAGTCTGCTAAAATAGACAAGCATGCCCAGCTGCTGGAATAAAGTGCTCTCCGCTTATGCTTTTAGGGATAATCATTTTGCATGGATGATAATCTTGTTCCTATCTGTGAAGCAGAATGTACTGATTTTGTGATTTCCACCTTTGAAAGCAATGCATTCCTCATAACTGGTGCTCATTAGGTTTCACACTTCTTACTTCTTTGGAGGTTCTATGTTTTTCTCCCAAAGGTATGGCTTCCCATCCATGGTGAACGGGAGGTTGGTGCCCTCTCCCTCATTTAGCTTAACTTTCCTGAGACTTTTTATTTTCACAGTTTAATTTCAGTAAGACATAGAGTCAGCATAACTGGGTTCAAATCATCATTCTCCTACACACTTGGTGTCTGCCCTTGTGTATGTACATTGCTTAGACTCTTGATGATGGAGTTTCTTCATCTATAGGCAGTCATGACCATTCTCATTTAGGGAGTTAGTGAGACTATTAGGTGAAGTGATGGTTGTGAAACAGTAAACTAAGCTATCAGTAAATGTTAGCATCTGTCATGTCACACTTAAACATCATGGACACATGGCTCCTAAAGTGTAGACATGTGGAATGCATACTTATCCATCTTCATGATATCATTAAGATTTTCAAATGGCTCTGGAGATAGGACGTTATATTAAAATGTTCTTTATAGCTTATCAATCCTCTGAGGTGCCTTTTGAGATTCCTTAATGAAAATCTATTCCTATCTGAATAAGACTCCTTCCCTCTGAAGGCATTTTAAATATCCAATTCCCATTTTAAAGAAAAAAAAAAAAAGTCCACCATAGGAATTTAAATAACATGGGAACTCGAATGTCCTTCTCCTTTCTTTTCTGTTCTCTGTTTCATCACTTTGTGCTTTAGGGGTATTGACCCAATCTTCACTACAACAGTTTTTATATCGCAATTACCATCAGTGTACAGAATCTAGAAATCAGAAAAAAAAAGGTGCGACCTTGGCAATACTTTTGTTATATGTTTGGTGTCATTAACCAACAAAGCCTTTACCACAGTCTCCTACATGCTAGGCACTTTGGATGCTGAAGACACATAGAATTATGTATATTAAAGCCTGTATAGTCCTGGTAGATTTCTGAATCACAATACATGTATTTTTCAGATACTGATTAGTGCTATATCTGAGAGCAAAATTAAAATGTAGATAATAAAATCCCATTTGCTTAGTGAGCAGACTTAGGAAAAGCACTGGAGTAGAGGCAGTATATAGCTAGGTTTCCAAAGGTGAATAGCAGTTGGTCTGGTGAATGGGAGTCTGGGGTTAGATGGGAGTTATCCTAATAGAAGGAATGGCATGTACAGAGATGTAGACCTTGGAGATTGCTTCATAAAATTTTGAGGAACTAGTAGATAATCTGGCATGTCTGGAATAGAGTCATGTCATATCATGAACTGACACGTCATTTTCAGGAGGGGATAGTTTAACTTTGGTGTGGGAAGCATGATCAGAGAAACATTGGTCTTGGAGAAAGAAGATTTCTATTAATTGGATAAGTTAATTAAGAAATACAAATTAGCCTTATGGGCCTCAGTTTCTTTATTTGTAAAGTAAGACCATTAAACTAGATTAGATGATATTGAAAATCTCAAAATTTAAGGATTTACCACATAGGTATAAGATGTCTCTGCACTAGACTATAGCTTTCTGTGTGGGATATATGTGTAGGTGTGTATATATACAGTTATATTTATGTGTGCAAAGATGTGGGTATTTATGTGTATACATATGTATGGTATATATATATATATATATATATATATATATATACACACACACACATACATGTGTATGGAGGTATATTTCTGTGTGCATGTATATAAGAGCAAGTGTGTATGTATGCATAAGCATGTGTAAAATGTTTGTGTATCTGTATATGGGTATAAAAATGTATATGCATGTGTTTATATGTTTGTGAGTGAGGGAATACAAATGTGTTTGGAGTGTATGTGTTTGTTCATAGGTGCATGTGTAGGGAGGTCTGTGGTCAACTTCAGGTATACTGTCTACCTTTTTTTTGAGGTAGGGTCTCCCTCTGGTCTGGAGTCTACCAATTAGGCTAGGCTGGCCAGCCAGCAAGCCCCAGGGATCCACTTCTTATCACCTCCCGACTGCTGAGCTCACAAGTGCATGCCACAACATTCAGCTTTTGTATGTGCTCACGTCCTCATGCACTCATAGACAAATTATTTATTGAGCATCTATTTCTCTGTCCTCTTGAACATGTATTTCAATGGCTTATCTGATTTCAATATGAAAAGTTTCATGGCATACCAGTTAGGTACAAGTGATTAACTCAAAACTAAAAGCATGCAATCTCTTCTGATGTTCTATTTTCATTGCTTGTCCCATATATCCTAGGTTCTTTGGCATCCTCTTCTTTGACCTTTCCTTTAGTCCAAAAGTCTGGCTGCTTATGGATCTGCCAATTACATGGTTCTATTTTGTTTTAATGGGGTAAGCATCAACTTCTGAAATAGTTTCTTATTAAGATGGCTTGACTCTGGTTTCAATGAAGAATGGTCATTGTTTAGATCCTGAGCCATGAGCCTGCTGTCCCTACCACTTTAATTGTGATTTGGCATATTGATACAGTATTAAACTCCAGTTGAGCAGATGGTGCCAGGATTTAAATTTTCACTCATCAGATGCAGATGGTCCAAAAAGCAAACTTACTGGTTATTTTTATTTAAGCAGGTTAAACATTAATGACTTTGTGTCATTGTTCCTTTGAGACTTTTCCCTCCAGTGATTATGAATGATCTCCCTTAATCCCCCTCCTTTGTAGGCAGTCTCTTATTTTAATTAATGTATATTTCCCCTTTTTCTGACCCAGATTGTCACTTGTAAGCAGGTTGCATTTGGTTGGCAGGTTTTTGTTTGCTGGTTAGTTGGTTTGCTTGCTTGTTTTTGTTTGTTTGTTTTGTTTTTAATAATACAGAAAAGCCTGTTCATGTTGATGATTATTTTGAAAGCAAAAAGTTTGTTTGTGATTATCTAGAGTTTCTTTCTCCCCATTCTCATCTCAATGTACATTGCCAAATTCATAGCCAAATTTAGAATCTGGAAGGCCTATGTTCACTTTAAAGAAGAAAAAAGACAGCACCCGATAAACCAAATGATTTGTCCAAGGTCACTTTGAAGACTGTGGAAGAGCCAGAGACAGTACTCTGTGTTCAAGTTGCTGTTTAGTGCTCTTTCCTAACTACTCAGTCCCTGGAACGACTCTGGTTGCATAGCATCAGGCACTGCTACAAGTGCCTGGCATTTTTCCCAATGGAGAAATTGATGGTCTCATCATGGAGAACAAACCTGCTGCCAGCTTTCTGAAAAAACATCAATTCTGTCAACATTTTGCAGTTCTGATTTTAAAGGTGATGTTTATTCATCCAGATGGCCATAGACCTAAAGAAGGAGATGCTGATGTACTAAAAGAGTCAGGAACAAACAACAGGATGTTGGTTTTCAACTCAGGATAGTAAGATCATTATATCATAGCTAAAAGGAAGGGGGATTTTTCATGTAGGATTTCTACCGTCTTCTTGACGTTTTCCAGGAATATACTAACCAATAGGCTTTTATTAAGTATGTTATTACGCTGAACATCAGTAAGTCCCAAGTAATTTCATTTATGAGCTTTTGCTCTGTTTTGTTTGGTTACTTTAGGTCAGTATTTGTCATTTCTAAACTTCTTTGGAGGAAGTGTGAGTGCAATAGAGTTGACTTGAAAATGATCCATCAACAAAGACCAAGACTGAAGCTTGTTCTCATGCTTCTTTCTTCTCTATTAGTTCATTTAGTCACCTTGGAGCTAAGCTTCGCCCCTTCCCCAGGATCACATTATATCAGACTCATTCATAACTGTGTTTTATCTTAGAAAGAATCATTTGCATTTATCCAACAAAATTAATTGACATTCTTTTGGAGCATCCTTCAGTATCAATCTGAGGATTCCCTGTACAATTCTCTATTCTATAAATGGCCCTTGAATGTGTTCCTGATACCAGTCACATCGGGACACTATTGGGGTAAATCAGAATCTTTCCTGTAAGTATTTTGCAGTCCAAAGAGGAGACACAGGTGGATGATCACAGTTTGTCATGATAATCTCAGAGCTACAATAGGAACAAGCACAGGAGGCAGAAAGAACACACCAAAGAAGTCCTTGGGAGAACCTCAGTCATTTTATCTGAAAACTGGAGGAAATAATATAGCTTCTCTGAGTTTTTATGAGCATCAATTGAAATAATACTCTTAACAGCATTTAATAAGCCACAATGCTATATAAGGGAATCATAAGTAGCATATTGTTTCTGGTCTTGTGTGTACCCAATGTGCATTTATTAAAATTTGGAATTTATTATAAGTTTTGAGTATGTATTTCAGCCAAAGAAGTATGTCTATAGAAGTCCTGAAAAACTTTTATTTTAAATTATCTTCCATAAAAGACAAAAACATATGACATAAGCCCCAAAATGTTGACAAAGAATTTAATTTAGTTTGCACTTAGAGCAAAGAGGATTCTGAAAGACTTATTTTTTCTTTAAAGGGCTTTTAATTATATATTTATCTCCTTAAGTCCTGTTTTGACAAGTCTTCAAATTCCCACTGACTAAATCTATGTGTTGCCAGATTCCCCCAGAAACACTGAAAATGCCATAATCATAAACAATCAAGACTTCTTGGATGCCTGTGATGTGCACTGCATTGAATAAAATAGAAGAAATGAGGCTGTCCCCAACATCAAAGATTTTATATTGTGATTGATGAAAATGACTGCTATTCACAATAATAGTTAATGAGACCATATTCAAAATGGGGGTTCGAGAACTTATTACTGTTTCATAGGAACAGTGAGAATCCATTGACACTTGCAGGATGGAGTATTTGGATGAGGCTGAATGTGAAGGAAATTTGTTAATTCGCTCTAGCGAAAGAGAGGCGTAAACATTCAAACCAGCAGGACGAATGCCAGTTTCTGGATAACATTAATTGCTTCCATGTATTAGTGCTGTTAAATGTCAAACATGTGCTAAGATCACATGTATTGCTTCATTTCATCCTAACAACCTAACAATCTTAAGGACTCAGTTCTGTTAATATCCTCATTTTACATACAGAAAATGTAGGTTAAGAGAGCTCAGGAAAAGAGGCATTAGACCCGCAGCTAGTAAACACTAAGGTCAGCGGTCTGCATCTACGGTCCATGTTAGTTTCCACACCTGTCATTTTCTCACGCTGATTACACTGCAAACATTTCAATGAGTATCTCAGAGCGACCACAAAGTTAGCATTTAGGAAACCTCTTGCTTGTCTCCTGAAATTCAAGTGGAGATTTTTGCTTTGTGTTAGTAAGTTATAAAGTTTAGATTTAATGTTAGCCTAATGGAAAATAATAGCAGAGATCCTGTACATTCTTTTGCTAGCCTCTCCTTAGGTTTACATCTGAGATAATTACAGTATAGGTGCCAAAACTCAGAAGTTAACCTCAATATGATATTATTAGCTAAAGTGCAGAACATACATATTATTTTCACTAATGTTCTTTTTATGTTAGATGATATAGTTCATTTTCCCACACCCACTTAACTGTCAAATGTCCGTAGTCTTCAATCTATGGCGGTTCCGTTGCCTTTCTAGTCTTTTAGGACCCTGACCCCTGTCAAATGTATCAGTCAATTAGTGATTTTCTTTTCCTAATGAGGCTTGCGTGGTCCTTTGTTATGATTAGGTTGGCGTTAAATATCACTGGAAAAGATGACAGGGAGGGGCTATGCTTCTATGTGTCAGGTAGTGCTTGATCACAATGCATAGACTGAAGAGGCAGTAAACACTCTCAGGTTGTTAAGGGTGTTGAACAAATAAGAGACATGATCTTTTTTTTTTTTTTTAAATGAATGTGTTGTAAATGCTATCCTATGCCAACAAAATACAGACAGAAATAATTATTATTTCACAAAGTGCTAAACATTTTTATTTTTTTATTTTTTTTAATTTTTCCTACTTTATTTACATTTCAAATGTTTCCCCCTTTCCAGATCTCCCCTTTGGAACCTCCCCATTTCTTGCCCCCTCCCCTGCCACTATGGGGGTATTCCCCCATCCACCCACCCACCACTCTCATCTTCCCTCTTACTGAGTGGAAGAGAGGGATTGTGAGACTGGAACCAGAGGGGGAGGTAGCAAGCCCTCTTCCCTGTGTCTTATCTCCACACTTCAAAACTGCTACAGCACAGAGCAAGACAAAACCTCCCTATCCAGTCAGGCATTCTGTCTGAGGTCCTCTTAACCCTGAAATTTACTCCACAGGTTCTTGCGCTTTTGTTTGAATCTGATTTTCTGCTTTGATAGCCTGGAGATTGTGATGCAGGAAAGCAGGCACAAATGAGTAAAAAGCATTGCAAATAATAGCAGTTCCTCTCTGCCCTTGACCAGGCTTTCAACGCATGTTTTTCAGAAGCATTGAAAGACAAGGTTGGAAACCTGACACACCGCTTCGTTATGTCTGAGGGGGAAAGTTTATATCGGAGGCAGTCATCATGTTGGTTAATAACAGGATGTTACAGAAGACTCCTTCACAGAAGCCTTTTTTTTTTTGGCTTATTCTATAGACAGGAAATTGCAATCAGCTCAATTAAAGATACAGTAGTTTCACACGAATCCCTTAGTAACCACGTTTTAAAGGATTCAAATCAGACTTGTGTGAATAAAAACAAAGAAATGGTACTTTTATTGCTATCACTCATCTTTCGAATACAGTGATTTTATGGTTTCATGATTAGAAATGAATCATAAGTCAGTGACAGAAGAGAGCATATCATAATGATCCACTGTCCCATGCTTTGCCTATGAAGCATAAATGCCCTAGTGTTTTCCTTGGCATTTCTGAGTGAGTGGATTAAGCAGCTATCAAGAATTAACTCATGTTCTTTCAGGTATGATCTTGCTATTACGATTCAATCCTCTCCCCTCCCTTAGGAAAACTCCGCAAATCCTCATGGTCTATGAAATGTACAAAGGATCTAATTTCAATGTCTTGCTTCATTTAACTGATGTCTGTGAAGTGATATGGTAGCCATGCTGTAGCTGAGAAACAACGCCACTGCATTCTCTAGAGGACCAGTGCACAAGGGGACCTTGCTCTACCCTTTTTCTGTGGTAATCATTTGTAACTCAAAATTTATAAATTTAGGAGGAAAGCTGACAACCTAAAGAGATTTTTCTCAAAAAGAAACCTACCTTGGCAATGTGATTAGTATTTTGTAAACTTTTTTTTTTCACATCTAAAGCTATGTTAAAGCAATGCGCATTGCTTGTGCCTCTCTAAGCCTAGGCAGTCCTTAGTCATCTAGGGACAAAGTATCAGCACCTTGGTTTATAGAGAAAGGTTATGGTAGTCTAGTTCATAAAAATATATTAATTCTTAGCTGATGGCTTTTTTTGTAGAAAAGGATGAGCATTTTACCATGTATTATTATTATTATTATTATTATTATTATTATTATTATTGAATAATACAAACTACAGACTATTATATAGTTGGTTACCTTAATAATATTTGCTAGCTTCCCAATTAATAGTGCTGCTGTTACATATTTTTAGTGTATATGTCTCACCAGCTGTTCTAAATACTTTGTGCAGCTGATATTCATCAATAAAGCATTATTGATACATTATTAGCTACAATCTGAAATTTACCCCGAGTTCTTCGCTCTTTACCCATTATTTTTATTTTTCTATAGATTTCTATCCAGCATACCATGCTCCATTTGTCTTGTCTCCTGAATCTCTTCTTTGCAGGCATTTTTTCAGTGATTAGAAGAAGGATGGGATTGGGGGAAAGACCACAGAGGCAGAATGCAATTTTATTGCATCGTGCCAATATACATTATCAACATGACTTGGGGTTTGTCAAACTAGATATAGATCTCAGTCACTTGGCTAAGGTACTTTTCAGGGTTCTCCAATGTAAGGTTATCATTTCTTCCTTTTCTACATTGTTATTTCTGATCTCTAGTCAGTATGGGACACAGTTGAGCAGTGACAGGTATGTCTCCTCATAGGCAGATGTCCACATAGATTATTTGAAAATGTTTCTTGTATGGAGTAATTTATTATCTTCT
Source organism: Rhynchomys soricoides (assembly GCA_019843965.1). Taxonomy (NCBI): domain Eukaryota; kingdom Metazoa; phylum Chordata; class Mammalia; order Rodentia; family Muridae; genus Rhynchomys; species Rhynchomys soricoides. The sequence continues at coordinate 752,291 of JADRCH010000225.1, read as the reverse complement.
CCACTACTTATGTATTTACACAGTAATTTATTTATTGCGAGCACTTGTCTTATACTTTGAGAAATAATGGGGTACTATTGAGTTTTGTAACTCAGGTTGCTCCAACTTTGTACATCTGTAGCTCTTTCTGTTGGTGGTTTTGTTCCTTTCACATAGAATTATCCTTGTCTTCTATTGTTTGGTATTTCAGAAGAAAACACTTAATTTTGATCTACAAAGTCCTGCAGGTATATTTTTTATTATGCCTTATACGAGATGTACACTCAACCACTGCCTAGAGTAGCCCTGAATACTGGATAACAGTATTATAAATCAAGACTGGATTCTAAGGATGTCTATTACTGCTATGGTGATGTTGCTCTCTAGATTTTCTTAGCTGATAAATGCTTGTAGAAACTAACTCATGTGTGTATACATATTTACAAATACTATGCAGTTCATGAATTAATAGAACACAACAATGTAGAAATGTGTATTTATGTTAACCAAAATATAAGTTGATACTGATATCTCTAACACATGATTCATAGCATGCAAATTCATCCAGCCCTTGATTTTCTGTAAATTCATTCTCTAACAGTAAGAAATTTGTGTCTCCTTGTGACGTTCATGTGCTTCCATTTCCATCTCTAGTATTCACAAATGGCAAATTTTGTGGGACACGCTCCCACTGGACTAGAATGTGCTTCTGTGTAGTTTCCTTAGCTTTTAGTCTTAGCTCCTCGTTCTTCCCAGTATTACTTATTTCAGAATCTCCTTTCTCCACCCCTTTAGTAAGGTTCTTTTATACACTTAATCCATTTAGCTTATTTTCTACATGTAGTCCATTTAGACTATTTTTGTCCCACAATAATCTAGTATGGCAAAATTGTTTTATTCTCTATGTTTTAAAGTCCTTGGTTCCATCACATGCTATGTTGGGTATTTTCTTATAATACATATGTTCTGGTTCTTTAACTTTTTCTTCAACCAGGTCTGTTACATGTTTAAAATCACTACCTTGATTCTTAATTTTGATTGCTATATTTTGTAGTTCTATAAAATTAAGTTTAGTTTTTTAACAGTTTCTAGTTCTTTGTAAAAATGTTCAATTATGTATATTAACACTTTTGAATTCTTTAAAAATAATCTGTCTAATGACTTTAATATTTGGACTTCATGTGGGTTTGTTAGTATAATCTTTCAAAAATATCGCCTTTCTATCTTCTGTCTTTTCTCTGATTTTGGATTTTTTTTTTTATTAAGTTACACACTAACTTGAAGAAAAGCCACAGTAAAGTGATAGCTCAGAGGGTTTTCCCCTGAGATGGTTTATTTTTGTTCTTAGTACAGCCAAGGGCACTAAACTATCCTATGTAACCTTAACCCAAATTCAAGGTTAAGAGGAAGATTGAGATCTTCCAACTAAAACACAGAAAGGTTGCAATAATTCTTACTTTGGCGGATTCAGGATTCCAATCCTGGCACATAAAATCTTTTAACCCCTTGTTAACTTCTTTAGGGAAGTAAGAGACACCCAATGCCTTTAGTTAAAAGAGAGGATGGGGGACAAATGATCTATGTGATTCTTAAGTGTGGGTTACAGTGTTGAGTTAAGTATAGTTACAGCAGAAATCTGTTTCAGTGGTGAGAAGAGAGGTGTACACTGGACACATTAAGAGCACTGGAAAGATTTGTGCCTTCCATGTTGATGCACAGCTTTAATCCCAGCCTGCATGAAGAAGATGCAGGTACCTATGAGTTCAAGATCATCCTGATCTACAGAATGAGGCCAGTCAGAATGTGTGCAATACAAAGAATAAGCACAGAGCAGGAACATAACGTAGAGACTGATGAAGGTTGTGAAGTCAGTTATATAGAATTAGACTAGTTGCCCTTGCCAATATTACATTTTTCTTTTTTCTTTTATGTCTGTGTAGTATAGTGTAGTATGTGCATGCAAACATCTCTCTCTCTCTCTCTCTCTCTCTCTCTCTCTCTCTCTCTCTGTGTGTGTGTGTGTGTGTGTGTGTTTGTGTCTCCATACCTGCACATATAGAGGCCGAATGTTAAAGTCAGGTATCAGCCTGTCTTTACTGTTCTCCTCCTTATTTTTTGAGAGTCTCTCACTGAACTTGAAGCCTGCTCTCTGGTTGTCTAGATAGGATCCAGGGATCCAGGAATATGCCCATCTTTGCCCTCTGCCCAGCATTGAGTTATAGATATGCTTAACTTTGATGTGTGTGCTGGGGATCTGAACTCACTTCATTCATTGTCTTGCTTCATTCATTGCATCACACCTCTCTATCCCATTTTACACTTCTTTGGTAAATACATTTTTAGGAGATTGGTAAGTGATCGTTATCTGTCTATTTATCTATCATCTATCTATCTATCTATCTATCTATCTATCTATCTTTCTCTCTATCTATGATCTACCTCAATTTTAACAAAATAACTTCTTCAAATATATTAACTAAATTAAAAATAAATTAACTAAATGTGTTTTCTTGAGTCTGGAAAGGTGTGCATTTGTTTTTATACATCTTTCCCTGTATGCCCTCAGTCAATGATCCAGCTTCCAGTTGTTGACTTTCCTCTGAAGCTCTTAGGTGGTGGGAAATCTTCCCTTAAAATTCAATCAATTTGAGTTTAGGTCCTTTATTAGGAAACATGAAACTAACATCAAATTTCTTTGTAGGGTAGTCTTGAGGATTAAATGAACTATGATAGTGACAGTGAAGTTTCTCAAAGGCTGAAAATTACATATGTCTTTGTTAAATTATTAATATTAATTTGTCTTGTTATCAGATTAGGAACCTTGAATATAATTAAGATGAGAAAGCCTTGGATGTGAACAGACAATGATAAATATCCTATAACAAGCTGATTAAGACACCCATAAACCTGAACCATGGCTTTAAAATTCATTTTCACGTTCATGTACTCATTTATTATTTAATATGTAGCTGAATATGGATTTGTCACTTTGATGGGTGCTGAGATTGCAAAGAATATATGTATAGTCTTTGTCCTCAAAAAACTTATCATCCAGCAGAGAGATTAAAGACTCTCAGGACTTACTATAAATGCATAATAAGGGAATGGAGACATCTGTGGTTACTATGGGATTAAAATACAGATTAAAATACAAATTAGTAATATGCAAAGAGGCTGTCAATATATTGTAGGAAAGATTCTACACCTGTAAAGGTATTGTGGCAGAGGAAGTCTGACATGTTCAGTACCATGAACATTTGGGAAGCTGACACCGAAGGCTTATGAGTTGAAGACAGATCTGAGCTACATGGTGAGACCTGGAATTCCTGGCTTGAAGGCAGGAATATGAAGGAAGTGGGCTGTGAGATGGGATTGAGAACCATGTCGAGTGTGAAATCTCCTAGGGGTCGGTGGGCCATGCTCAGGATTCTGATCTTCAACCCAAGTCTAGTGTCATCCCTTGTCATGTACAGGGTTCCTAGTGATGCTGCTATGTGACAGAAGTCAGGTAATATTTATTTGTTCTTCATCAAGCTTCATGCCCACTAGTCCATTTCTCCATTTTCAACCAGTATGGTCAGAGGTGTGACGTAATACGAGTTCTTCTAGACTGGGTAGAATTGGTGACTTTTGGTCTATGAGTGGATCATTAAAGGGCACTGATATAATCCCAGGGATTATTTTAAACAAAACAATGCCATTTGCTGAATCAATAAATAGTGGCTATTTAGGACAAAAATTGCAGTAAATATGGTTTGAATTAATAAATATTCTTTTAAAGGAATAAAATAGAGAGTGTTGAAGCAATTGGATTTCTCCTTCTAAACCTTAAAGTAGAATGTACAATAAATGAATAAAATTATGTTTATCTATATTATTGTTTTAAATCTTTGTTTTGTGTTGACACAGGAGGAATGATGTATATGTGTTGTTTGTAATCTCCACACCCCTGTCAGATGACCCAAACTGCAGTGGTACACAAACACTGGAAGGGATTATTATGATGCCTATATCTGTCATTTACTTTTATTTTTATTTTCTTACTTGTTTCTCCCTTTTAAGCCTTGTGGTTTCTAGAAGATTCTTCCATGTCCACATCATGTGGTTTATTAAGCTTGCTTAGTATTTTGTCCTTGGGCCCTGGGGATGATTTATTCTGAGGAGCATGCCCTCTGGAGTCAGTTCCATATTAGTTTGGCTCTCTGCAACAGTAAATGTCAACAGTGTGTGCTTGAGCAAATCATTTAATTTCCATGCAATTCATTTTCTTCTTATTCCAAGTGTGAGATTATGCCTTCTTGTAAGAATATTATGGGAGATGAATTATGCTATTAATGATTATCTTACTTTCCCTGATATTATAATTTTTAAATGTCTTTAATAACTGTTCTCTCAATCTCAATGTTCTTAATTTTTTTTGCATGAGAGCAGCTACCCTGGTATTAAAAGTAGGGCTTATCTCTCATCTGTGACTTGTGACTGCTTTGGCCATGGTATGTGGTAAACAGACACATGACTTCCAACACCAGGTCTAAAAGGCACTGTGGCTTTTCCATTTATCCTTCATGCTTCTATTTGGAACCCTGGACGTCCATGAAAAAATCTAGTCCTTCTGAGAAAGCTTAGTTACAGTGATGCCGCATGAAGCCTTCTGTCATCTCATCTCTCATCTCAGATCATAGCTCTCTTCCTCCCTTCTTCTCTCTGCTTCCCTCCCCATCCCCTCTCTTTCTCTGTCTCTGTCTCTCTGTCTCTGTCTCTCTCTGTCTCTCCCCCCCACCCCAGTTTGTCCTCATTTGCTTTCTGCTTGAAAACAACTTGGGGATGAAAAGGTTTGTTTTATCTTGCAGCTTGTAGTCCATCATGATGAAAGAAGTCAGGCCAGGAACTCAAGGCAGGAATCTGGAGATAGAGACTGAAGCCCTCTGTAGAGACCACGGAGAAATGCTGCCTACTGGTTTACTCTCTATGGCTGGCTCAGCTTGCTTTCTTTTACAACACAAGAGCATCTGCCTATGGAGTGTCACTGCCCACAGTAGGCTGAGCCTCCCACATCGTTCATTAAGCAAGAACATTCCCCATAAACTTGGTTGCAGGACAATCTGATAGATGTATTGTGATCAACAGAGTTTCCCTTTTCCCAGATGACTCTTGTTTATGTTAATTTGGCAAAACCCTAATGATCACAATTGACTCCTTTTCAACTTGACAAATAGACACTTCATTATTAAACTCTAATCTTTCATTTCTTTTTTTATCCCCAAGATATCATGTTAACATTCCTTTCATAATATAAAAATAATATAGCTTTTAAAGTCTTATAGCCTTCAGAAAATTCAAACACTTTCAGTCTTTTTAAAATACTCAATGTCTCATTTTGAAATCCAAAGTCTTCCAACTGTTGGTTCCTATGAAATAAAAAATAGGTACCACCATCATCATTATAACAATTCTTCTGACCTACCCATGAAAGCAGTGGTTCTCAACCTGTGCGTCATAATCCCTTTGACAAACTTCTGTCTTCAAAAATATTTACATTACAATTCATAACAGTAGCAGCATTAGTTATAAAGTAACAACAAAAATAATTTTATGGTTGAGAGTCTCTCTCTCTCTCTATATATATATATATGGATAAGTCAAGCCGAATTGATAGTGAACATGTATGAACTCTTCATTTTCTTTATTTTCTACCAAGTTACTGTGGCCATCAGTGGGCACGCTAGCATTTCCTTTCTTAAAACTTCCTTCCAATTCTCACTCTGATTTTCCGGCCATGTTCCCTTCAGTGTTCCTGCCCACAATCTAAACCCCCTCATCAGGCTTTAACCACTTCTGAGATTGGTAGCTTGGCACTTAGGAACTGTGTGTAAAGTTCAGATTCCTTGTTTATGCTGTAAGTCATTCTATGGCCCTGGGAATGGAGCAATGATTGAGACAGACAGCCTTGCCCTTAGGGATCTTACGTTCTAGTTTGGGGAATTAATAACCTGGCAGATAGAAATGAACAGGGTGGAGAAACCCCAAGTAGAAACTTCAGAAAGAGATTGTTGGGAGCTACTGTCATGATATGAAGGGGGACCAAGGAGGACCCCAGTGAGAAAAGTGAAACAGCGGAGATATTTGACAGAGGCACGAAGAGAGGGGTTATATGACATCTAAATAATGAGCATTTTGTATAGAAGAATGAGGAAAGGTGAAGGCCTGATATATGAACTAAGACTGTTCAAGGAACATCAGTGAGTCAGAGAAAGATAAGTAAGCACATGTGGACTGAGAGAAATGGGCTAAACAGTGTCAGTCTCACAGGACACTCTGGGGCATTTGTGTCTACCTTTTAGATAAGAGAGCAATGGAGGATTTGGGACCAAAGAGCAACATTGACTGACTTTCATTTAACAGGCTCCACAGGAACTGTATCTCATACAGTCCGGACAGGTTAAAAGCAGAGAGAACAGTTAGAGGCCATTGTGAATTCATCTGGGAAAGAGTGAATAGGATTAGGTCATCACAATGACAGTAGAGAGAGGTGATGACAAAAGGCACTCAGGTTTTGCTGGTGAATTGGACAAGGAAAGTGTGCCCTCATAGTTTGAGTGTGCAATGGCATCTGTGCAAGAGAAAAAAATGGTGGCTGGATTCGAGCACAAGCAATCACAGTTTGGGACTGCTAGTGTCTGCAATAAGACCAGCTTCATTTCTCTTTTCAAAGGATTGTTTTCATTTCTATTTTTTCGTGTGTATTAATGTGTCTCTCTGGGTATATACAATGTGTGTGCAGTGCCTGTGGAGGCCAGAAGAGGGCGCTGAAGGCCCTGGATCCAGAGTAACCAGTGGTTGTGAGTCACCTAATGTGATGCTGGGAACCAAGCTCAGATCCTCTGGAAGAGCAGTAGGTACTCTCAGACATCTTTTCAGACCCCGGGACTTTCTTAAAGCCAAGATTACCTGCCTCTCATAATAGGAAAACCAACCAATCAACTGAACGAGTAAAATCCAGTGCTCTGTTCTCCTGGGATTTTGTCAAGATTCTCTCCTGGAGAAGTATGGGTGGAGTCTTTGGCTTGAGAACCACTGAACAGCTCCTCTCTTGTTAGTTTAGAGGTAACCTAGATTCCTTACCATAATCCCAAGACTTCCCATATTTACTTTGTCCCTCTTACCTAAAACAGTGTCCTTTTCCTTTATTTTGATACTTGCTCTTGGATGTACCCAAATCATTTTGGTCTGAGGATTTCTAGTTATAGGTTTTTTTTTTTCCTGGAATATTTCCTTTTTTATTATTTCTTCTGGACTAAAAACTGCTTATGATTATAATAATCCTAGCCCATGCATTCTATCAGAAAGCTCTTTTAAAAAATGAATTGTTTCAATGTACAAAACAGTAGGTTTCATAATGACCTCTCTCTCTCTCTCTCTCTCTCTCTCTCTCTCTCTCTCTCTCTCTGTGTGTGTGTTTGTGATCGTTGTCCTTTGCTCAGAAATCTCCTTTGAACTCATTGTCTCAGTAGCACTTCTCATCCTGTGTCACAATGCATTTATTACTTTCCTTTTGTTCAACTACTTCTGCCTCATCCCCTCCTCTCACAGGTCTGACTTGTTTGCTACTATATTCATGGCACTCTTACATAGTTAGATAATTATTAAATGTTTGTCAAATAAATGCAATGGAACTAGGATAAAAAGCAAATAGACAGAAATTCTGTCTTGCTTTTATAATAGTTTTTTTTTTTTTAAATCAAATATTGTTGTCAACTTGGTTATAAATTTACTCTGACATAAGCTAATGTATTTCGTGGTTCGGATTTTAAAAATACTGCCAGTACTTCAAGTTTGTTTATATCAACAGTTTAAGATCAGTAGCCCTGTCTGTCCCTGTTGTGTGTCTGAAAAGAAGCCTTATAGGGATGAGTTAACCTCCTCAGGCTCAGTCTGAGCTTGAACTTGGGTCTTTGACCTTGAACCCCTATTCTTTGCTTTCTTTCCAGATACAGCACTAGGTCTTTTTGACACCACAGGCACAGACACTGTCAGATGCAGCAGCATGTAACTGAATGGGTCAGATAAAATTAGAAGTGGTCTCAAATTTTGCTGACTGCGGTCTTTGGCCATTTTTAGAACTCAAATCAGATTTACTAATGTTTCTGGCCCTCCTATGTTTGAATACTCTCTTTAATTTAGGTACACAATTCTCAGACTGGCTATAAGCAGTGTAACACAGAATCTAAGAAATCTCCCAGGAGCTTTCTCCTTTCAAACACTGGCCCTATTTCACAATTTCCAGGTGCCTTACAATCTTTGAGGACACTGTACTAATGGCTAGTTTCAATGTATTTCACAAACTGCAGCACTTTCCGCAGCCCTTATTACAAGGTGAGGGAACCAAGGCATTGCCACCTTGGGTTATTTTTGGGAGCTGTGCAGGAGATGGCTCTTGTCTTTGACAATGTCTGATTCTGTGTTAACCTACCCTTTGGCAAGAATAGTGTGTGCTTTAGTAGGATGGTGCTTGGAGGGGCTGCAGGAAGGAGGCAAGGAGCTCCTGGGGATCTAGAGATGTAAGTCCTAAAGTTGGCACTGATTTTGGAATCCTATACCTTTTTATAATGCACGTCCACAAATAAATGCAGCCTAGAGTCTGTAGTTCATAGACTGCCCCTTGGAGTCAAGAGCCAGACTCAGATATAAGGCTGTTTGTTTTGCTTAACCTCCCAATGATTCTTGTACATTGTAATACATACAGTTATCCTCATGATATAGTCATTAACTAGAAAAACAGTTCTTACCACACTTATTGGTTAATAAATGTTAACCTTTACAATTAACACATTTATAGCTGTGTTTTAAAACGGTACCTAACCCTTCGTTAAGTAACTTCATTTTACACTTAGGAAATGCCATTTGTAGGGCTTTAAAAGGTCAGAATGTAGGGTAGGGGGATGGCTCAATGGGTGAAGCGCTTTTCTTGCAAGCATTGGTTTGAAACCATAGAATTCATGTATAGTCCACCTCAGCAGAGCATGTCTGAAAATTCTAGTGCTTTTACAGAGAGAAGGAAGTCTGAGGCAGGAGAATCCCTGGAAACTGTCAGGCAGCTAGCCTGCTTTATCCTGTAGAAAAACTACCACACTGTACCACCGCCACCACACCACACAATTACCCACCACTACCACAGCACCAGTGCCACTGCTACCACCACAAGGATCACCACCACTACCAGCACCAACACTATCACAAGCACCACCTCCAGCATCACCAGCACCACTAGCAGGACCAGCACACCACTAGCACCAATGGCACCACCACCACCAGCAACACCACCAGCACCATACAACAACAAAAGACCCCTTCTCAAAATAGAAGGAAAAGTCCTATGCTCAAGATTGTTCTTAGATTTTTATATTCATATCACAGTATCCATTTGCCCATATTCACACACAAATGTGCACATATGTATACACACAGACAGATGTAATAATAATAATAATAATAATAATAATAATAATAATAATAATAGGATTTTGAGAAGTCATGCTTAGTTTGGTCAGAGTTTGGGATCTTATAATAAAAGGCACAATAAATCTGGAATTCCTTAAAGGTGAAGTTTGCCGCTTGTGTTGAACTGAACTGTGTGAGCAGGTGCTGAAGAAATCACCTGGTTTCACTTTCTACTTCCATTGTTTATTACCACACAGCCTTGGGCAAGTATATAACCACGCCTTCCTTTCTTCAGTTGTAATATCATCATCAACATCAAAGACCTACACTGAGTTTCAGGAGAACATACATCCGCATTATTAGCAGAAAGTCTGACCACGCCCCCCAGTCAGTGACTGATACCCATTACTATCATTACTGTTATTTGAACTCAACTGAGTAATTGGTTTACACGTGTATAAAGAGAATTCTGTTTCAGTGCTCTTTTACCGCTTGGATCGGAGCACCAAGAAAAACTGAGTAAGTCTAACAAAGTGTGACATTTAAACCTCTCTAGCAATCCCTCATAACTTGGTTGTTCTCTATATCTCCTGAACATTTATAATCCTTCTCTTTTCATTTTTCCCTCCCACTTCTTCCCTCTCTCCACCTCCCTCCCACCCTCTCTCCTTCTGTCTTTTCTCTCTCTTTTGCTATGCAGTCTACACTGGCCTGCAAAGTGTACCACTCCTGCCTCAGCCTTACCAATGCAGGAATTACAAACTTGCGCTACCACGCCTGGCTAAGGTGCCTTTAAGAAATGCTATGCCAAGTGTCCTGTTCAGATGCAGTTTTACATAACACAGCATGGGAACTACACTCACGATAATGGCATAGCTTCTGTGACTAATTTGTTTTCAAGATGGATGTACCTTAGTTTTTATAAACGCTTTTAAGTACACAGAGGAATCTTTCTTAAGACTGTACTATTACTGATTAATTTCTAAAATGAGAAAGCTATAACTATACCATTTATCATCATTATTTCCCCTCTCTCTATTAAAGTACAGCTAATAAATAAAATTAGGGATATTCACGGCACACAATGTGATATTTAATATTAAATTTTAATACTAAATTAATCCTAAAATTAAGTATATATATTATCGATATAATTATCACAATCAAGCTAGTAAATAGGTCCATCTCCCACATGACTGTGTTGGGTGTATTTGTTACATTTACTGTCTGCTCTTACTTGCCTGTGGGGAAATGATACAATGTGTCTGTGATCCCAAGTGTCTTAGCACTTGGGAAGCTAAGAGGATAGGATCTCTAAAAGTTTAAGGCTATCTTGGGCTATGTGTTAACAAAGGATATGTTATTAAATTATTTAATGTAGTCAGCATGCTGTCTTACTAGGTCTCCAGAATTCATTTTCCCTTCATAATCCTTTATGTTGATCAACAATAAAACCTAACTGCTCATTTATTTCAGTTGGCCCCTGGCTATATACATAATACCTACAAAATAACCCTTTGGATAGGGCTACCTAACACTCCATCAGAGGCCAATATGGTGTTTCTTCTTCCTTTCTCCATTTTAGCAGCTTTTTAAATATTCCACATTGCCATTATTAACTTTCTACATGTCAGTTTTCTCCTGATGCAAATGTTTGACAAATGACTCAGGTCATTCAGATAATAATTAAAGGCAAATATACACAGATCAGTCAAAAAGAAATTATCCACGAGAATACAAAAAATAAGATATTTCATGCGAGGAACAGGTGAATAGAACTTACACGTAGGAATACTACTTCCCTAGAAAAATTCAAGGAGTCCAAATGTTTCACCTGAGATTATTAACCCACCTAGGACAGTTGGTTCCTCTTTGAGAAGCTCATACATTTCTATCATATGTTCTGGTGAGGCCACACCCTGGTCCTGCCCCTCCAACATCTCCCCTCTCTCCCTGCTGCTTTGCCGTTTGATTTCATGTGCTTTGATTTTAACCCACGGAGTGCTCCCTGTATGGGCATGAACCACCCACCGAGCATGAGTAGCTGCAGGAAGACATCTCTGAAGAAAACTGACTCCCACTCTGCCATCAGTTGCCAATAGCTCCTCAGCTAGGGGTCTTCTTCTATGAGTTCTTCTTCATTTTATGCTGGGATTTTGGCTGATATGATCCTGTGTAAGTTTGAGCATGCAGTCACAACCCTTGTGAGTGTATGTGTCCTGTAATGCCCAACAAATACTGCTTCACTGCAGGCATCTCCAGTTTTAAAAGTCATTCTCCCCCACAGTGAGCTTTAACCAGATTACAACCATTCCTTTGAATTTGGGGGAATTGTAGGAAAAATTACAGAGTGTAAGAAACCATGATGGGACATTTTACTGGGTGTGTGTTTAACTAGACTGTGACTAGGAGACTAGGAAACTACCAGGCAAGTCTCCTAGTGGAGGCTGGACCAGGGACATTTTCATCCTCTCTTATGGTTTGCATTTCAGTGATTAGGGATTGGCTTCATCTCCGTAAGCCAATCACATTATGGCCCAGAGCATATTTTCCCACTGTCCCCTTAATTCCTCTCCTAGTTACCTCTTACTTTTCCTATTATCAGCTGATATCTCTAAAATCACGAACCCAGTTGAATATCTATGAACAAATTTTTAAAAGTCAGACTTGCTTGCAATTATCTTAATAAAGTCAATGGTATTAAAAATACTGTAATTTAGATGTATTTATCTGAGAAAGGAATACTAGATACATCCAGAATATTTTATGCTTGTCCTAAGTTGACCCCCTTTTCTTCTCAAGCCAGCATGTTCTCTTTTCTCATGCCACCACTTATGAGTAGATTCTGTATCACATTTACATAATAGATAATTATATATTGTGGGTGATAATAGTAACCACTTTTCTTCTAGTCGTGAAACTTTGGAGTCTGGTTATCACTAATTGTTTTGTCTTAATGATTTTAAACATATAACAATAGAGCTGCATACAAACTTCATATATTTATTAGGTACTATGCAGGATGCGTGCTCCTGAGTCTTCCTGAGCTCCAGGATGGTGCTAAGGAAAACACAGGTGCATATTTTGCTTATTAAGCTGAATGCTTGTTTATTAAATACATTCCATTTCCAAACCAGGGATCAATCTCCTATAATTTCACTAACTGCATCTTCCTCTCCTGTTTTGTTTCATGAATAAGCTTGTTGCAAGTATATGGCCTCAGATTGTAATATAATTATTTTTGGAAAAGAAGGACATGGAAGGAGAGAAATGATGTAATTATATTTTAATTTCAAAAAATTTAAAAGGATATGTATCTCTAAATACTTGTTTAGTAAAAAGAAAGTTACAAAAGGCTTTTCTGCTCTAATAAAATATGTCTCTTTTGTGTGGTGTTGAGGGTTTTATGCACGGCTTGTAAGCACTCTACCACTGAGCTTTGCCCTCAACTGATTGAGCCATTTACTGTAGGCTGAGACTGTGGTTATGAAGGTTACTGGGTGAATATGTGCATCTCTGATAGATAATCTGCTTACCATGTGCTAGACTCTAGGTTCAACTCCCAATGCTCCAATCAATGAATCAATGAATCAAAGAACAAATGAACAGAGAAATGTCTCTAAGAATAAATACACATTAAATGCTAGTGGAATTTGAAAGCATTTTACATGAAATGTTTCCTTTTCATTTAAAAGCTTTGGAGGTTATTTTGTTTTTTTTGTTTTGTTTTGTTTGGCTCATAGAAAGTGAATGTTGTCTGCTCTGCTTTAGCAAATCTTCATTACACTGACTCTCAGAGGACTTGAGGGAGGAGTCAGGAGCTGATGCTAAGCCTCTCTAGGGTAACAACTGTTGTCTACTGACCTGTGTATCTACAGCCTGATAAGCCTCCTGAGAATGGCATTGTTCTTAGGAAATACATGTGCTAACTCTCACTTTGTTAACTGGGAAATACCCTCCTTGCATTTGAGAATTAAGTGACAACTAAGTCAGGTCTTCTAAACAATTCAAAAGCATGTTATATTGTACTGACCTTCTCTAGTGCTTTATGGTCATTAGTCAGTAATTCCTCAACCCTCCTTGCCCTGTTCCTGTTAACTACCATTCCATTCTCTCTTCTATGACTTTGACTATTTATATTATTTCATTGAGTAGACACATGCAGTATTTGTTCTCAATTTGCTTCTTTCACTTAGCATGGAGCCTCTAAGTTCACATGTTAAATGTCATCATATGTGGAGACTTTTTTTTGAAAAAATGAGCAGTACTGTGCCCATGTGTATGTCAGCCTTTCCTTACTTGTTTATGTGGAATCAAACATTTATATAGTTCCACACCTTGGCTATTTTTAATTGTTTGGCAGAGAATTTAAGAGTACAAATACTTCTTTGAGATTATAAGATTCAACTGAGTTTTGATTTTGATAAATGTTTTGAGCTAGGCTTGCTGGCTTGTCTTTTTATTTTTCAATGAAACTTCTTGTGTGTGGCACAGCAGTGGCATTGAGTTGCTTTCTTGCAGACAGGGTGCCAAGATTTATTGTGGTTGTTAACTTTTTCTCTTTTAAATGGTGTCTGTGAGTGTGTGTGCGTGTGTGTGTGCCTACATGTTCATATGTTTGAGTACAGGGCCACAGTGCACATGTAGCGATTAGAGGACAATTTTTTGTGTCAGTCTTTGCCTCCCATCTTATTAGAGGCAGGGTCTCTCTTCCTTCAAACTAATTGTCCTGCAAGCTTCTTGGAATTCTTCTGTCTCACTTCCCATGTCCCTATAGTATTGGGATTCCAGATATGTTCTACTGAATCTGGCTTTTACATGAGTTCTAGGAATTTGAGCTCAGGTCTTCTAGCTTTTGCAAGTACTTCCTCCACCGATCCATCTCTTCATCCCAATTTTATCTTTTTGATAATGTTTGCATGGGCAAGTGTGAACTGGAATACCTTGTAGTTTTTTCATTGCAATACTGAGTATTTTTGCATGTACTTATCAGACATTTGCATGTTTTATTTGGTGGGCTGTCTGTTGAAGACCTTAACTCATTTGTCTTCATGATTCCTGACACTGAGCAGAGAGCCCAGCTACCTTTGACTGAAAAGGAAAAAGTTAAAAATGAATTTGTTTCTAAAACATCTTGCTTCAGACACTGTGAGGCTAATGCTATAAAACTATCAGTATTTGGCATAGAAGGGAATTGAAAACAATCATATCCTGTAATAAATACTAAAAGCCTTAGAGAATGGCAAGTTCTTTAGTGACAAATGATTGGTGCTGTGAGGAGAACACTTGAGTTGGCTGAGGCTAGTCAACCATTTACAGGCAGAAGTAGATGTCGAACTAGCTACTTACTACTTACTAAATCACACGCAGAGAGATAATTACTGCTCTGACTACTAGGTCAATACTGTGCCTGTTTTTGCTTCCCCATTTTTTTTACCAGGGTGTTTTTATCTTCTATTGATAAAGATTACATGAAATTGTAGTTGCTATGTTGCTATTATCTAATTTGAATTCATGAATTTGGGTTTTAAATGCTTCTTAATTAAACTCAACTCTACTCAGTGGGCATCATCTATGGTAACAGATAGAAAATCATTTAGATGAGACAAAAAAGAAAAAAAAAAACAAAAAATAAAAAACATAGAAAAACAAAAAACCAAGCAAAAGGTGCAGTGATAGTTCATCATAAGAACCCAAACACCACGTTCTACATTATTTTCTTATTATTTGGAGTCCAAACCAATGAATATTTCCAGCTATTGTAAACATTGTGACTTCAGTCAAAACAACAGACTTCTGTGTTCCTCTTTTCTTCCTAATGAAATAAAATGGCAATGACTAGTTGAAGAGAAATACTGTCAGAATACCTGTTTGGCAAGAATCTGTTTGGGGTTCATCAAACCGAGTCACCTATAGTCTAGCACGTCCCACATGAGTCATTATTTCTTAAAATAGGAAGAACTGAATGAGGGAAGACTAGCAACTGAGACTTAAATTATCCCTAAGGAGTCTTTTAATAGTGACAGTCTGTTTGATTTTCCCTGGGGCTTGCCTATGAGGAGCACCTTCTGAACAACATTATCAAAGCAACAAAACCTTGCTTATTCTGTATGCAAGATGAACAGTATGGGAATAAGCTTTGCCTTTTTAAAAGTAGCATCAATGTCTCTTTTACATATGCCATTCGTGTGTGGGAGGGTGAACCTGCATATGGATAAGTGTACATATGGAGGCCTGGGGCCGTTTGGTCATCATTCTCAACCTCTCTTCAATTTACTTTCCAAGGCAGGAGCTCTCAATTGAAACCAGAGCTTTTTAATAGGGCTAGTCTAGCTAGTTACTGGATTAAAGGGATCCCCTGGTCACCACCTTCAAGGCTCTGGAATTGCAGGAGGACCTCTATGTCCAATATGCATTCTTGTGGGTGCTGGGGACCTGAACTCCATTTTTGCTGCCGTCAGTCAGTCGCTTTACTTTCTAAACTATCTCCTTAGTCTCTTAATTGCCAATTGTCAGTATCTAGCTTATCATTCTACTGCCTAGCCAAGTTATATATCTGTGCCCCTAAGAGATCCTGAGTTTGTAAGTAGTACTTACCTACATCTTTCTAACAAAACGCCTTTGGGCATATTGGATGATTGCAGAATTATTTTCTTTCTCAAACAATGCTGTCACCACTACAACAGAGGAGCCTCAACTTGATAGGAGTGCAAGAAACTATATTATAAATGTAATAAAAAGATTAACTGCTTTTTATACAAGCAGGGCCAATCAAACTGAGACCTCCTATAGCTAGTGAACTAGTAAGAAAGAAAGTTTTCACTCATGTTTGCAAATTCTAAAATAAACCCAAACAATAATACAACCTCCTGTCATCCTGAGGAGCAATGAAAGATTTATATACTATTAATTATTGGACTCTAAGACATCAACCCTCCATGCTGAGAAGTGTAGTACTTGTAACTGACCTGGACCATGAAGTATTATCCATAAGCTCCACCACCCTTAAGGAGCTCACAGCCTATGCTTGATGGCAGTTGTTCAGATAATCTTTAACCACAGTTGCCTCTTGACTGGATGAATATATATATATATATATATCTTAATTCATAGAGCTGCACCCCAAAGAGTCATATTTTCCAGAATTTATGTTGTTTAATCTTTTATGTACCAGTTATATATAGAATTTTATCCCTGTGCAAGACAACACTCCAAGTTCTAGTCATTATGAAATGAGTAATAGCAACACTTTAGTGGGGAATGAGGCTGGAGGAACCTTGGGAAGAAGCCTGACCTGCATCCTCTGAGTACCTAGTGAGTATCTGCACACTATTGTCTCTGCTTCAAAGGCCAAAACCAAAGGATGTGCAAACTGAATCTGTGAGTGTGTAGGTGTCATGGTTTGATCATTTGCTACTTATAATGTTATTAAAATTGATAACTAGAAAGATAAAAACACAACATTAAATATATATTAAAAAGTGAATATATAAAATGTACCAACAGACCTTGTGCTCAAGGGTCACAGCTGAGGGACAATGTTTATTTTAGTAGGGTTAAATGTATAATCAGTGTGTAGTGTGGTTAAAACATTATTAACACAACATCAAGCATAATTTTATGCCTTATATGTAATTAAATAGTGTATAATTATTTATACATTAATGTATAATGTAATTAAACCATAAGTGTAATATGTACTTGCTCACAGGAAGAGAGAGCACAGTTACTAAAAGTCTTTGTTCCATCATTGACTAACATATGCTTTGATTCAAAAGAGTAGAATTAGAAAAACAATGTCCTTTCTTCTTCTTTTCTTGAATGCTTGAATGTTTCTTCTTGAATGCTTACTATGTTGCAAGACATTGATTGCTATGCTTTTAAAAATTTGATCTCACTACCTTTTCACAGCTATTTTTAATGTATTATAATCTTTAATATTAAAAAAACTCTGCAAATAAATAAAGACATCATAAGATGAGTTTTACTGTACCTCTCCCCATTTTTGTCAACTTGATATAAGCTGGAATCATCTGGGAAGAGGAAACTTTAACTGAGAGAGTGTGCCTATTAGATTTCCTGTAGGTGAGACTGTGGGGTGATTTTCTAGATTAATGATTGATAGAAGAGGGCCTGGACCATGGGGAGTGATACCACCTTTGGTTCTGAGTATTAGAAGAAAACAGTCTGAGCAAGCCATGGGGAGAAAGCCAGTAAATAAAGTTCCTGTGTGTCTTTGGTTATACTTCTTGGTTTTGTTTCTGCTTGAGTTTCTACCTTGACTCCTTTTCTTGATGGATGATAATCTGTAAGATGAAATAAAATCCTTACTCCTCAAATTGATCTAGTCATGGTGTTTATCACAGCAATAGAAAACATAATATGTCCCGCTTTTCCAATGTCATAATTGTATCAGTGAAGTATATATGCATCAAAGAGGAAATTACTAAACACATTCTTTTGAGAAATTTTCATGTGTTAGGAGATCAGACATGAGTACAGATACAGGCCCATTGTGATGTTCTTCTGAACAAGTGATGCATCCTGTTTTCCATTGACCTTGCACAATTTGAGTTTCATTTCTACAGGCAACAGATTCTGAGATGATTAAAGAGCCAGTAGTTGCTTTCAAAGCTATGCTATTTGAAGATTTTGTAGATAGCCTCACTTGTGCGCACCAAGTCTATATTGGACCCAGAGTGAGTGGGTTAAAATGAGTATTCATTTAGATTCATTCAGTAAAGAGTACCTTAGCAAAGAAAAACATGTCTCAAAGTATAACATACTTTGTACTTAGGAATTGTCCAATAAATATTTGATGTTGGTTGAGTAGCTTACGTTGATGGCATTCTCAGTTCATTTCCTTGGAATCATACTGTTAAGCTCTTTGCCAATCAAACAGATAAAACATGAGTGACCCATCATTTATTTTTAGGATAAAAACCCTATAGTCATCTAGAAGCCATTTGTTTTGAACTATCAAGCCTTTATTGATAATACCTAAACCTCTATTCAAAATGGTTTGTTTGTAGGAATTTAATGGCTCAACTATCTTCTATTCTGTCATAAAGTTTAATACTATGTTGTCAAGGTAATGGACCAGAAAATAGGACAAAAGTTTACAAATCAGCCCTAAGAATTTTACATTTCATTTTTTCCAGACAGTATGAAATGGTAGGCACTTAGCAAGGACTAGTTCAAAATTGAAGGCATGTGTGCACAAACAATGGAAATATGAGTGGTAACATCTAGAGCCCTAGGGGAGGATGGTATCTGCTCTCTTCATATATGAGGAGATTGTAGAAAATGCTGAGGGCTAAATCTGTTTGCACAGTTCATGTTCTGTGGTTTCATGTGCAGCCTTCCCATGCTCCCATGGCTCAGTTTTCAGGATGCAGTAATGCACAGTGATGCTCATGGTGAGGAGATTGGACTTGACTGAGAGGGAACTCATCTATGAATAGCTTCTGAGCAGAAGAAGGGATTGCAGTGGTGACACTGTTAAAATCTCTGCCCTGCTGGGCAAAGAAAAAAAACACCAAACCTCTTCTGAAGGAAGAGGGTCCCTGAGTGTGAGGTCCCAGACGGAGGACTTGGAGAAAGGACTGAAGGAGCTGAGGGAGTTTGCATCCCCAGGGAGGCAGCAACAGTGGCAACTGGCCTGACCCCCCTGATACTCCTGGAGACTGATCCACTAACCAAAGAATACACATGGAGGGACCCATGGTGCTGGCCACAAATGCGGCAGAGGAGGGTCTTGTTATCCGTCAGAGGGAGGAGAGGCCCTTGGGCCTGAGGGTATTAGATGCCCCAGTATAGGACAATGCCTAGTAGGGAAGATGAGAGTGGGTAGGTGGGTGGGTGGGAGAATATCTCCATAGTGGCAGGGGAGGGTGGAGGGAATGGGGAGGTTCCAAAGGGGAGATCTGGAAAGGTGGAAACATTTGAAACGTAAATAAAATATGAAAAAACAAAAAAACAAGGACCCCAGTACTTTTTCATAAGGAAAAGACAGAAAAAGGCAAGAAATCTACTTTTATGACAGCAAGTAATACAATATTACTGTCCCACAGCAAATACAATTGAAGGGTCAAGTAAAGCATAAAGGACATTAACAAATGTTCAATTCTCACAGTTTGTTGAAAAGATACGATTATTTCCTTTCTTTTTTTTCCCCTTCATGTAAGCTTGTTATTTACTTGAGAATTTTACATTATTATTTTATCCTTGATTCTGCATTTATCTTGCTGGAAGAGATCATTATCTTGAGGGGGAGACTGTATTGTATTGCTATTATGTCTTAGGTGATTATTAATATATATTTTTTATAAATGGATATAATTAACTCATAGATTGGCAGCATTCTTTAGAATTTTTCTTTTCTGCTTCCTGAGCCTTTCCCATTATCTGACTTCAATGTGTAAATATCTGTCTAGAACCAATGAAGTGACCACAGCTGGGTCTTAGTTAACTCAGCAGTGAAGGCTGTCAGGCTGAGCATTAACCTACTGACACAGGGTAAAAATTAACTAACAGAGGAAAGAGATGTAGAGAATAAACCACGCAGGCAAATCCCCTAAAGATCCCTTTTACACAAAGCTAGGATGTTAAGGGAGAAATGCTAAAGACAAAATTATTACTAGATTAATAACTTATACATGTGATTAAAAATTCTATGTACTGAGAGTAGGGGGTTTTCTTAGAAGATTAATTTGAAAAAATAATGTGCCAGAGGCGTCCCTCAAGTATCCTCAAATCTGCCTATTCTCTTTCTATTTCTATAAAGGGTAGAATTTGACCCAACGCATTACCTCGCCCTCAGTACCTCTCTGCAGCAATTCTTTCATCTACAGATTTCAAAGTGTTTTTAAAAATGTAAATTAACAAGCCTCCCCACTTTTCTCTATAGAGATGGTTCATTTAAGTAGCACAGAAAGTTACCTAAATGGCTTTTTCAAGGTCACTGGAGGAGTCTTTTGTGTAATCTGGATCTGGATCTTCGAAGTGTAAAAATACCTTGCAGACTCAGTGCAGATCTAGGCTTTTTGAATCCCTTGGCAAGTAACACTGAGGGAACAATTAGCTTTCTTCTTTAATCTTTACCAAGAGACTCCTACCAGCGGGCCCTCTCCCAACCTCAGAAAGCAGCCACATAGTCAGACACCTATGTTCTGGTCGGCTCCAAAGTTGGGGGCAGAGAATAACTCTTTGTTTCTGTCTCTCTCTGTCTCTGTCTCTCTCTGTCTCTCTCTCTCTCTGTATGCCTCTGTTTTAAGACAAGATCTCACTATAGACCTAGACTGACCTACAATTAATGATTCTTCTATATCCACCCTTCCCAACTTCACTCCTTTTTCTGTGTGTGGAGGCCTTGTCTGAGAGGTCGGAATGAGGACTTACACAATTTTGGTTTAGAAAGTGTCTCCAAGCAGATAACCACAGTCAGTTCTCAGCACAGCAAATCAGAAAGGACAGCAATCTACTCTGATAGAACTGCCACCCTGCAGACTGAGGCTTAGCTGGGGTAGCAGAAAGGCCACTCTGGAGTGCTCTCATTTGCTTGGTAGGAATTATGTGATAAGAGATTGCATACACAGAGATTCATCCTAACCTAATGGCAGCTGCTTCACACTTGAGGCTGCCACAGCCCACCAACTTACACAGGACATCTTTCCATTACTGCCATGCTTGTCTTTATTGCAGCATGGTCAATGAGTCTGTGTTTTTAACTGCCCTGCTCTGAGGGGCACATTCTTCCAATAATGTGCCAAGTACTCACTCTACTGGGTTGTATGCATGTGTCCACTGACCTGAATAATAACAATTGCTTATTTAAGACTTAATTAATTTATTTTCTCTTAATTCTCCTAGTTCAATAGACAGCCTTTTGCTGGCTACTCATTTTTGCTACCAATCATTGTGCTAGTCCCAGAGTTTGCTGCAATCTTGCTCCCTCTTTCCCATGAGGGAGACAGACAACACACAGAAATGCATCTTATGGAAACAGTGAGGGGCAAATCCTGTGAGATGGGTATAGAATGGGTGCATTATGAGAAGCCTGCCTTTCAAACAGATAGTATTGTAACTGAGCCCTGCAATATTGTAATATATCCGATTTCAAAAACACAGAGGGGAGAGTACCCTTATAGATGGAACCACAAAAGTAAAGAGCAAAGATCAAGTGGGAAAGAGTTGGCACATTAGAGCCCAGCTGAAGCTTAATGAGCCAGTGTGCGATTAATAGAAAACAAAGCTACAGAGAAAAGTTAGATTGTTGCATCCTGGAATGATCATGGTCTTTATTGGTAAAACAACAATCAACCTGAATTGGGTTCTACGTATGGTAGTAACATGTTCTGATTGCAAATTTTAGTAATAATTTTTCCTTTAACCAGTACAAAACCTATTAAAATTATACACATCAAAATATTCAGACTTATGTTTTCAAACTAATAAATTATAGGATGATACCCTTGCTTGCAAATACTTCTGGTTTCCTCTATATATTTAGTGTTTCAGCATATGGAGCTGGTTTTCTTACATCTTGCAGTCACTGAAGAAACAGGAGTAGAAAATAGTGCTTGTTCTCATTTTAATCCTCTGTAAGATGTATTCTTATTTGTGCACATGTTTATGTAGGTGTGCACATGTGCGAGTCTTTATGGGTGTGTGCATGTGTGTGGGAATATGTGAGTGTGTGAGAGTGTGTTTATGCAAGTGTGTATGTGTATGATTATGTCCTTGGAGACCAGCAGAGGGTGTTGTATCCTCTGGAGCTGCAGTTACAAGCCAACAGCTGGAGATATTGTGCTGGGAAGCTAACCTGGGTCTTTTGCTTCCTTTTCATGACCAGTAGTGTTCTTAACCGCCGAGCCATCTCTTCAGCCCATCCTTTCAATCTTTACCATACACATAATCACAGAATGAAACTGTTTTGATGGAAAAGACCTGCTTGGCACCATCAGTCTCTCCATCAGTCATGGCTGGCCTTCTTGCCTTCCTGGATCAGGAATCCCACATGTTCTTGTGACAATTGTCTTCCTTTTCTGTGTTCCCAATCACAGGTTACATGGATGCCTCATGGTGAGAGTCTTATCCCCCCTTTTTTTAGTCAGTAAGATGTTCTTCTCCCCTTTCTTTCCCATCTCTTCTGCGGCTGAGTTCTGAAGGCTGCAACTCAAGGAGCTAGTATAGTGGGTACTCAGAACCAAATGGCTAAAGACTCAGACTGTCCCAAGTCAGGACACATGGTAGTGTAGGAAAAGGGCACTGTTAATGACTTGGACATGCATAAAGTTGTTCTTGGAATACTGAGCTAGGATGTATGGCTGCTGTAGTAATCACTTAACAAATTAGCAGCACAATTGTGAGGGTTACAGTTCTGGAGTTCGTTACAGGCAAAGAGTAATCTAGTGACTCAGTTGGTTTAGGGGAAGCAGTCCCAAAGCATGGAGGCATCATGCACAGTCCATGTTCGCAAATGACTGGGCATCAGGATAAAACAAGACAGAGTAGTAGTTCTGTGATTCGCCCTTTGGTTCTTCATTAACCTTGCTAATCATTATCAAGAGAAATCCCCAGTTTTATGCCTGGTTATCTTTAGCCTCAATAGCCCCTGCTAATCACCTTCCTTTATTAATGAACCAACTTTAGAAATGGAATCTTTAAATAGGAAATGGTGTCTGTGTGGAGTTTTTGATACTATGACATTAGTTAGATTCATGTTGACTCTTTTCTTCTTTTCATAATTTATGGTACTTCCCAGGTAGGAAGAAGATATGAAGTTTAATTCTTAATGAACATTTTGAAAGATAAAGTGTAAACTTTAAAATACTTAAGTCTAAGAGTTTTGAGATTTGAGGAAAAGAGAACTCCTATATGAAGCTGACATACACTTGGTAGTGACTCAATCTGACTGAATCTATGAATCCGGATTTGACTAGGAAACATAACTGGTTGCAGGGAATGTCTGTGACTGTGTATCCAGGAAGAATTAGCTGAGAGCAGAGTCCCTTCTCCTAGGGTGAGTAGCACTGTTCTGTGCTGGTCCAGATAAAATTTGGTGAATACACCTATCCCAAGCCAGTTACTGCTCCATCCTTCACTGACCTCAGAACCGAGCACCTTGAGCTTTTCAGTGTGGACCCTACTTTTCTTTTTCTTTTTCTTTTCTTTTCTTTCTTTCTTTCTTTGTTTATTTCTTCCTTGTTTCTTTCTTTTGTTTTTATTTTGATACTTTATTTACATTTCAAATGTTTCTCCCTTTCCAGATCTCCCCTTTGGAACCTCCCTATTCCCTCCCCAGTCCCCTGCCTCTATGGGGGTATTTCTCTACCCACCCACCCACTCTTGTCTTCCTTCCTTGGCATTCTCCTATACTGGGGCATCTAACACTCTCCAGCCCAAGGGCCTCTCCTCCCCCTGATGGCTAACAAGACCCTCCTCTGCCACATATGTGGCTAGCACCATGGATCCCTCCATGTGTATTCTTTGGTTCGTGATCCAGTCTCCGGGAGCATCAGGAGGTCAGGCCATTGGACACTGTGGCTCCCTCCATGAGACTGCCAACTCCCTCAGCTCCTTCAGTCCCTTCTCCAAGTCCTCCATCTGGGACCTCACATTCAGTCCTACGGTTGCTGTGAAGTGACTCTTGGGTATTCGGAACTTTTGGGCTAATAACCACTTATTAGTGAGTACATACCATGTTCATTGTTTTGTGACTGCATTACCTCGCTCAGGATGATATTTTCAAGTTCCATCCATTTGCCTAAGCATTTCACGAAGTCATTGTTTTTAATAGCTGAGAAGTATTCCATTGTGTAAATGTACCACATTTTCTGTATCCACTTCTCTGTTGAGGGACATCTGGGTTGTTTCCAGCTTCTGGCTATTATAAATATGGCTGCTTTGAACATAGTGGAGCATGTAAGACCCTAGTATTCTAAGAATCCTCTTGGCCCTTCATTAGCTGCAGACTGGTACTGTGAGACATAGCACTGTGACCTGAGCAGTTGTTGTCAGACGCTCCAAGTGCAGATGGCTGTTGTTGGATTACTAACACTGTATCATGTAAAATAATCTAATGACACTGTACTGACCTATATACCAAAATACCATTCACCATAGGCTTTTTTTGGGGGAGGTCTGTGCAGGAGGGAAGAGACTCAGTTATATCCAAAGGCAGGCCACGAACAGTTTGATAATGATCTAGTGAGTATGTAGTTCATGTAAATTGGATTTGTTTGTTTTTTTTTTATTGGATATTTTCTTTATTTACATTTCAAATGTAAATTTCCCTGTTTCCCTGCCGGAAACCCCCTATCTCATCCCCCTCCCCCCTGCTTCTATGTGGGTATTCCTCCACCCACCCACCTACTCCTGCCTCCCCGCCTTAGATTCCCCTACACTGGGGCATCTATTACACCTTCTTAGCACCTCTCCTCCCATTGATGCCTGACAAGGCCATCCTCTGCTACATATGCAGCTGGAGCCATGTGTACTCCATGGTTGCTGGCTTAGTCCCTCTGTGGGGTGGGGGTGGGGGGGTTGGTTGATATTGTTGTTCTTCCTATGGGGTAGTTGGACTTCCTTTTTAGAAACATTTTTATTAACTTTTTACTAAAGAAATACGCAGAGATTGGGAGGCCCAAGCCGAGTACACCAGCACTCTTGAGTCTCCTAGGAGGGCTTCCCTCTTGCACGTACATGACAACATTCTTCTTTCTCTATTCTCACATATTAGGGAGAGATAATTCAAGTCTCTTCCTATTCTTGCAAGGGTATTGATCTTATCAAGATGTCTATACTATCACAACCTTTCTAGACTTGATTGCTAGTAAGAGTCCTGTCTCCCAAACACTAGCACATCTCAGATTTGTGTAGTTACACATTCTTTTCCATTTTATCTGTTAGTAGGCATGCAGCCTGATTCCAGATCTTAGCCACTGTGAATAATGCTGCAGTAAGCAAGTTTGCGTATCTATGTCCATTGCAAACTGACTGAGATTCCTAAAAGTGTACAACCAACAGAGATGTAACTGGGACATATGGTACCTCTGTGTCCGTGTTTTTGAGGAGCCGATCTCCTGATTTCCTTAGTGGCTGGACTAGTTTACATTCCTACCAGCAATGTATAAAAGCTCCTTTCCCTCCACATCCTTGTTAACATATACCATCATCTGCTTTCTTGATAATAGTTACCTGATTAGGATGAGATGGAATCTCAATGTGGCTTAGTTTGCTGTTCCCCAGTGGCTAAAGATTAAACCTTTGTTGTTGTTTTAACAACTTTACCAGACGCATATGTTTCCCGTCTCATAGCGACCTTACCTTCCTACTACAAAAAAGAAAAGCATAGCACAGTCAGTTGTATTCTAGTTTTAAGCTAGAAGAAACCTGTTTGGCTTATATCAAGCCAAGCAGGTGTGAGTAGGTAAGTACTTACTTAAAAGAACTGGTACAGGTGTCACAAATGTCTATTTATGTTTTGCAAAGCATAGGCCATTAGCATGCTGCAATGTTATTGCCCTAATCACCAGCAGGTGAGAGGCCTAAAAATAACAATAACAAAAACAACAGCAATAGCAGCCAGCACAAACCAACAACACTAAT
This sequence comes from Rhynchomys soricoides, assembly GCA_019843965.1. Classification (NCBI taxonomy): domain Eukaryota; kingdom Metazoa; phylum Chordata; class Mammalia; order Rodentia; family Muridae; genus Rhynchomys; species Rhynchomys soricoides. The sequence continues at coordinate 726,263 of JADRCH010000225.1, read as the reverse complement.
CCAAAACCAACCCCCTCAAATAAAAACAAAAAACTTGATCTTCTCTCACAGTTTCTTCTCTTGTCTCTAAGGATTTCTCTGTTCAGAAGGCTGTTTCCAGCCGGGCAGTGGTGGCGCACACCTTTAATCCCAGCACTCAGGAGGCAGAGGCAGGTGGATTTCTGAGTTTGAGGCCAGCCTGGTCTACAGAGTGAGTTCCAGGACAGCCAGGGCTACACAGAGAAACCCTGTCTCGAAAAAAAGAGAAAAAATCAAAACAAAAAGAAAAAAATCAAAACAAAAACCAAAAGGCTGCTTACATCATTACTTGACTTTAATATTATATAGTGATACAGGTGGAGACAGTGTAATCTTACTGCTCTTTGTTAAGAAACACAATCAAGCTAAGTGAACAACCTGTGACCAGAATCAAACTCCAGGCCATGCTCCATCGTTACACTCAGTTTAAGTATCGGTAGCCTTAAAGACTAGTACCCAGAGGCTAAGGACCTGTGATTTTTGCTGCTTCCTCTGTGCTGGAAATAGTGCTTGCTTCTTAGAACACTCAACAGACATAGCTTACTTATTAAATAGCCAAGAAGTATTTATACTGGGTTTCGTACCCAGTCTCAATTCTCGCTGTCATATACCAAGTTCACACAGGAGTAAGAGTGGAATTCAAAGCTAAACATGACTGCCACTTATGCTCTGGTATTTTTCTTACATAGTACAAGAAAGAGTTATGTGGCGCCAAAAAGAGCTTTATTTAGGAACAGAGAAATCTCTAATCATTCATAGTTATGAGGTTCTTTGTATGTTTAGGAGATAGAAACATCATAAAAAAGGAGATAAAAGAAAAAATCACCGCGCTTCTAGAATTGTCTAAAAGATGTTTTTGAATGGTCTGCCTTCATCAGGTTGAGGAGAGACTACAAAGAGTGATGAGCAGGCATTCAAAAAATAAGTATGTATATACCATATATATATATACACATATGTACATATACTTCTATATACAATATATTATATATATATGAAACTCTCTCTTTCCTCTTATTGCAGAGCTTTTTTTTTTTTTTTTTTTTTTTTTTTAGCCAGGATGAGGACACAGAAGGACTCCGAGGAAGACCGTGGCAGGATTTCTCCTTTATACTACATCTCTCTTTGGCATCAGAGCTGTTATTTGGGCAGAATGGACAGTCACAACTAGAAAAAGTTGTAGCCAGAATGTCTACAGGAGGGAGCAGAGAGTAACACCAAATAGCCTTCCAGGAGATGACAGCATCAAACATGTTCATTCACTAGAGTTTGCAGATTCCTGTAGCTTTATAAATAATTCACTTTGGTAATGCCTCATCAAGTGCAGCAGAATCACCTCAAAAGCCAAGGAAACTTACGTTTTAAAAATCTAAATAAAAGCGTATCAGGACTTTGGCTGGCCCTCTACGTCCTCAATTGTTATGTTTTCCTTTCAAGGAGGAAATTGTGCGTTTGTTTTTGAGGGTCCAGCTTCTGTGTCATGCTCCTCAGGCCACAGGTACAGAGGACATGGATCCCATAAGCTTTCCATTTGCTGTTTTCTGTTAAGGACTGTCAGTTGGATGCTGTGCTTGTCTCTGGGAAGAATCCAGTGAAATGGATCTCTATTTGCCCTCGTTACTGAGTCACATTCCCAGCTCCATGACAAAACATTTTCTTCATCTGTCCCTTAACTATGAATTTCACCCAACGTATTTAAATTGGATGATTTGTGTTTCTTGATATACATGACTTGGATACACTGATTGTAAAACTTATTTCTCCAATCACAAGATGAACTAAAAGGAAAAAGTGGGTGATACAGAAAACTCTATCAGGACTCCCATTGAAAGTTCTAAGTATTTTCCACAGAGGTAAAGCCTTGAAGAAGACAGGCAGGGCTGGTTCAGTGTAACCAATAGATATAAGCTCTCCTATTTGAGCAGAGTGACATCAGGTACCTCTTTCAGTTTTCTAAATCACATTCTTTGTCTGTTAACTGTGGGTAGTATTCATTCTGGCGTCAGTGATTTCTTTTGAGGATTGTTAATCCATGGAAGGCATTGGAGGAAAGGTGGAACACAGGTCAGGGCACTTTATAATCTAATGACTATTAGTTCTGCTCTGCCTTGTCTTGGTACCCTTGCTCTGCAAAGTTCTTCCCCTGGGCATGCAGAAAGCATGCAGAAGATATTAATTTAATAAATGTGTGAGTGATTACTTGAGTTTTCATCCCAAAAGGTTTCTATGCATTTCATTCTTCGCATTTTTGTGGATTATAGTTAATGTATCATCGGATCTCTCCATCTGTACCCCCTCCTTTGAGACAAGGCTTCAGAATATAATCCCAGCTGGCTGACAACTCGGAGCATCAATCCTCCTGACAGTTTTTGCTCATTTGGGCACAAGACATCAAATACCAGGAAAGGCAAATGCAAATATACAGAGGGTTATGAAATAAAAAAAATAACAACAAATAAAAATCAATCAATCAAACAAAAATCTATAGTAGCTTCCTGGGAAGAGAGAGAATGTGGTTTTCTGAGTTTACTACATTTTGTTTACCATTTGAGAATCAGGAACCTATGCTATATTAAAATAAAAATATTTGCAGCAATAATTGATGATCTCAGGATAAGATTTACTAGACAAAGACTTTAAAACTATTGTATTAGAGATGCTAAAAAAGAAAGTTGTCGAGAGATACAAAGAAAACAATGTGTGAAAAAGTGGGAATGCTGGTAAAGAGATAGAATATGCAAACAAAACAAACAAAACCTAAATAAGAAGACAATTTTAAACTGAAAAATGACAATAGTAGAAATAGGAAAAGTTACTAGAGGTGCCCCAAAGCAAATTTGACCAAGCAGATATGGGAATGGAGGATAGAACAGTGAAAACTCAGAACTTTGAGAAAAAGATTGAAAAAGGTGAGCATCATGTATTGACATAAACTGGGTAGAGTATTGCAATATAAGGTCAGCTGAAGCAGGTTTGAGAGACTCTCTCCAGAGAGAGAGAGAGAGAGAGAGAGAGAGAGAGGAAAAGGGAAAAGGACAGAGGGAGGGAAAGTGAGGAAAGGGAGAGGTGGAGGAGAGCAGGGGAGAATGAGAAGAAGAAAGGAAAAAATGAAAAGAAAAGGGCTGGCAGTGTAGTCTCCTGTAGAGCATTTGATTGGCTGGCATGAGATCTTCTTGGTTCAATCCCTAATCCAAAAACTATGAAAGGAAGAAAAGGAGAAAGAAAAGAAGAAAAAAAGAAAGAAAGAAAAGGAAAGAAAGAAAGAAAGAAAGGAAAGAAAAGAGAAAGAAAGAACGGAAAGAAAGAAGAAAGAAAGGAAAGAAGGAAGGAAGATCAATATGAAACAAGAGAATCTTTGTAGGAGAAGATAAAGAGGGAGAGATGGCAGTTTAAGATACAATGATTAAGATCTACAAATTTGATCAAAGATATAAATTTAAAATCCAATATAATCAGGGATCTTGAAGTAAGATAAACCAAAAGGATAAGACATACTGTAGTGAAGCTTCAAACCACTGTTGAGGAAGTTTGTCACTAGTGGGTCTTCACTGAAAGAAAATCCCTTGAACATCAACTCAAACCTGCATGAAGAAAGACCTCAAGAGGCAAACACTCAGATAAGAGCCAAAAGTCAGTATTTTTGTAGCAGTTTATAATTATGCCTTTTGTTTTGTACATGTTTTTAGAAACTGTATAGGAAAACATATGAGCCTGAGTTAGAAGTAGTGTAAGTTTTGTTTGTCTACTGGAGGAGCTCAGGAGTCATGGAAGAGTTGGGGGAAGGATTGAGTTACCTGGAGGGAATAGGGACCTCACAAGAAGACCAAAAGAGAACCTGGACACTTGGGGACTCCCAGAGACCAAACCACCAACCAAAGGCATGCTTTGGCTAGACCTAGGCCCCCTACATATATGTAGCAGTTGTGCAGCTTGGTCCTCGTGTGGATCTCCTAACAATTGGATCTGAGGGCGTCTCTGACTTGTTGCCTGCCTTTGGATCCCATTTCCCTAGCTGAGCTGCCTTTTCTGGTCTCAGTAGGAGAGGATGCACTTAGTGGTTTGATGTGCCAGGGTGGGTTGATATCCAGAGGGTCCTCCCCCTTCTCAGAGAAGGAGATGGGTGTGGGGGGCTGGGAGAGGAGACTGGGAGGAGAGAGGGAGCTGTGACTGGGATGTAAAATGAATAAGTAATGGGAAAAAGAGAAGTAAAACAGTGATGTTTTTGAAAGCTTTTGTAGGTATTTGTCATGCTACCTTCTTTGTGTATTTGTTATTAAAAAGAAAATGTATATTTCCTAGAAAATAATAAGTTTTGTTTCTCAACCCTACATTTTGGTTTCTATATAATCCAAGGGATTAATCCATTTAAAAGAATTATTAGTTTATGTTTTTGAGATCTAGTGTACAATCATATAATTTTTTTTTTTTAACCAACACACAAGAGAGATGGGCCAGTGTGGTAAAGAAACAGAATTTTGTGTTACTGAATTTAGACAGAAATAAAGTTATGTTGGAATTTTCATACTTTAGGAAATCAGGTTTGACTCCCTTGGTAACCACAAAGAAAATAGCCATAGAATGTGTATAGAATGAATTGGTAAAGGGGATACTGGACACGATCTACAAGGAAAAGCGGGTACAGATCACAAAATAGCAGGAGCAAGCCTTACCTTTCTCGCCATTATTTTATGTAAAAATGGATTAAATTATCTACCCCAAGGAAAGATGATCAGAGAGTGTCAAACTGTATAGCCTAGCTACAAGATTCCTGCAAAACCTCATCTTAGATTTCATGATGTAAACAAACAGAGTGATGGATGCAAAGGTATTTGCAAAGTAGAACAGAAAGAGGTCAAGATAGATACACTAGTATTCAGAAAAGTCTGAGAGAAGACTTTAAATATACAAGGTAGACAAGAGAGAAAGAGTGCTTTATATTAACAAATAATTTGGTACGGTAAGACTGTAGGACAATGCCGCACACCTACTAACAGAGCATACCATATATGCATCACAAATTGATAGAACAGAAGGAAGCAATAGTCTGCAACCATAGTGATTTCAGTATGTCACTTTTAACAAAGGATAGGACAAGCAGACTTATGGAAATAGAGGTGTTAGACAACACAAAGAACCAATTAGAGTCCATGATCATGTGCAGAATTGGCAACCCAGAAACAACATATACAGTATTCTCAAGGACACATGCTGCATTCTCCAAGATTATCATACACTAGGCCACTAACGAAATCTCAATAGATTAAAACTTAGCGGACATGCACCAGGGAGTTTACATGTTTGCAGAAGTTAAATAACTATCTTTTAAACAACAGAGAAAACATGTCAAAATGAGAGAAAAATGTGTAGAGACAAGTGTAAATAAAAAGAGACAAGATTATAAAGGTTGGTGGGGAGGAAAATTATTAGAAATAAAAAAGGTCATTATTAGATTATTATTTCTGAGTCTGCAGAAATAGAAATATTATAAACAAATACCACCTGAGTAAAGAAGGTTAAGTGGTTGAATTCCTTAAAACATGAAACCTACCAAAGTCTAAGTCATGAAGAACAAAAAACAAACAAACAAACTAACAAAAACAAACAGATCTACACCTAGTAAATAAATTTAATCAGTAATAAAAAATACCCCAAGACAGAAAAAACGGACCTCTTCTTTGAATTCACCTATGAATTACATAAAAATAACATTAAATTTTTTCAAAAACAGAAATTTTCCTAATTTATTTTGTGAAGCTAGACATATCTTGGTTCCTAATTCAGATAGAAGCACAAGGACACAGACAAATATCCTTATGAAAATGTATGCAAATATCCTTAATAAAATACCAGAAAAATTTTACAAGCATAGTAAAATGCTTATATACTGTTGCCTCAAGGGGCTTATTTCTAGAACACAAGGTCATACATAGCGTATCAAAAATGGCCAGTACATTAATGTAATGATGGAGAGACACAAAGTCATCTCAATGAGAGAGAGAGAGAAAGAATTTGTTGAAAGTCAGTGTTTGCTCCTACTAAGAAGGGGAGGCGGATGTTGCTAGGGGAACCTGAGGTGGGAAGTTAAATAATGAACATTGAGTTTTAGTTTTAACAAATGAAAAAGTTATCGAGATGGACTGCTGTATGTAATATTATGTTTGCTAAAAATGTCAAGATGTTACATTTAATGTCATGTGTATTTTAGCACAATACAAACTCTGGAAACCCCACATGGATGCTTTAGAGAAAAGATCAAAATATTTTTGAGAATTTTTGGAAATGTCTTTTTCCTCTCTCCCCTCTTTCTCTTTGCTCATATTCTCTTGTTTCTTCTCCCTGGATATAGTTCAGAGCGTGTGACATTCGTAGTGGGACATCTTCAGAGAGGGAGGGTCTGTGGAAGTGACTGTTGCAGTCAAGGCTCCCATGGGGCTGGGTCATGTATACTGAGACTGTGCGTGAGGCATAGGTTTGAGAAAACTTGCAACACCTTGCTTAGCCACAGAAATGGTAACCTGGAGTTGCTGGCATTGAGGAGGCACAGGAAATGAAATATATAATATCTTTTATTAATTTAAATGTGACTCTACCTTCCCACAGAAACAGAAATACTCATTAAAGGTTATGTAGACCCTTGGGCGATATTTAAATGTGGTCACAGTCATGCCAATCTATATACTATAAGAACTCTGTCTCAGCATCGAGCCTTCCTATTTTCACACATAAAAAATGGAGATGGAGATAGCCAGAAATAGCAAATATCTTGCCTTCCTGTGTCCTACAGAAACCTTCATTATTATAACTCGCTGTCCTAAGCCTGTATACTGAGGGTGTCAATTCTACCTTCAAGGCCTCCTGGATCACAAGTTTCCCGTTTTCCTTTGGATTTTCTATTTTATGAGGAAAATCAAACAAACTCCAACAGAGTCGCGGTGCTTCTGAAAGCTAACTGTTTAAAAATTGGGCCCAGGTAATTGTGAGTTCTGTAATGGTGGCCATTCCTCTGGTTGCGTGAAGTCACATTTAAAAAAAAAGATATTTTGAAATTCTTTAACAGCGTATTAAAATGCAAATCGCTCTTCCTATTAAAGACTTCTGGAAGTTCTCTGACAACACATTTAAATGCAAATTGCTGAAGTGTAGATGCTAAAATTAAAGTGGGGGAAACATAATACACCTTCCTTGGCTGGAAGCTTCTAACAGGCAGAGCAGAAGGCAAGGCACTAGGCCCCCTGAGCTCTAATGCCTGGGTCAGTGACCAGGTCTGGAGCAGAACCTGCAAAACAGAGCTCTGTTGCAGCAGTGAAACAGTGCAAACCTGTGCAGAATAGACACTGGGATCCTTTCTCCAGCTCCCTTATTGTGACTCCTGGACAGGGACAGGCAAAGCTCTGATCCTTTGGCACTATTTACTTTTTGGTGCTGGCTGCCTTGTCATATTGCAGCCTGTTGGAAGATTTCTCCCCTCTCCTGCTGTCTCCAAACTGGATTATCATAGGAGACAGATCCCCATGGCAACAGCATAAGCAAATGCCTTCCCTCTCCTGGTTTTGTGACACCACAGGGTCGTTCTAATTATTCCAAAGAGTGTCATAGGATTTTTCAAAACAAAATTTGTTTTAATTCACTCTAAGCTTAAAAATAAATGTGCACTATTCTCATTTGGGACTGCTCAGCGGTGGTATAGGGAGTGGGCATGGAGTTACATAAAGATGCCAGTAAGAGTTAAATAATGCAATGAAGAACTGCTCAACAGCCTTGGAAGCTTAGAGATTGTTTTACAGCTCTGTGATTAGCTGGAATGGACCCCTAATCCCTAAGACATGGCTCCAAGATCAATATTCTCTCTTCCTTTGAAAAGAACTTTTCTTGACAAAGCTAGGCATCCCATCCCATGACACTGGCTGTCCGGGTGACCTGCCTTTATGTGCTTCTGTGCAGCTCCTAGAAAGTTTCCTGACAAAATAAATCTCTTTGGCAACTTCACTTAAAAATTAATTTTCAAAATTATACTATGAATGCGTAACTACATTTTCACTTTAAAAAGGCTCTTGGCTTAAATGTAGTATTCTTCTCTTCTTCCACAGAGACAACCCTAGTTATGGCTTTGCAAGGAACTTTCATGGCTTCCAGAATGCATCTACAGACTATATAAATAACAATTGCTTGTGTTCTTTTAAAAACATCGGAATTCTATGGTATTTTAAAAAGCTGAATAGTATTTCTTTAGAGAGGGTGGTTTGTTTCGATAATCTTTATTCATTTTTCTGGCTCTGGTATCATACAGTAGTATTCCACCATATCTTATTTAATCAGTTCCTTAAAGGCAGACAGATTATTAATATCACAGTGTTAAACAGTACTGCAAAGAATGGTTTTGCATGGAGCTCATAGTAGGGTAACAGAGGAAACATGCTGTTCCTCACCCATCACTGTGGTCCTGACCAGCATTATTGAAACAAAATATAAGTAGCAAACTGAAAATACACATTTATTTAACCAAACTTTGAATAACACTAGAGGCTTAAGAAATTAAGACTCTGTGATCCAGGAAGTTTTTTATTTATCTTTTTATAGGTTCATTGACAAATGGGTAGTATATAGAAATGTAAGTGTGTGTCAGGGTGTGATCTAAAGTAACAGATTGAGGTAGAAAACTCAGTGAGGCCTATTCACATGTGCATCACGCCCTCACCTCCAGCAGGGGGCAGGATACATATACAATGAGAGTCTTTGGGGGGATATCTTCCCATGCTGTATAGCTTTCTTTGTACGAGAGGGGTTACAGTTAGCATGGTATGTCTTCTATAAGGGGATCTATAGTTTCTGCAAATGGGCATTCCATCTATCAGCACCATTTGTCCAGCTGACACTACTTGGGTCCTTTCCAGTGGTCTTGGGAAAATTGGAGAATCAGAGACAGAGAACAGGGGCATGGGAAAGAGTCCACAGACCTTGCTCCAGAGAGTTTCCTGTACTCTTCAGTTCAAAGTATTTACTATGGTGAGGCACTAATTCTTAACCTATTGTATTCTGAGAATACTTTGAAATGGAATGACTATGATTTTAAGTTTTCAAATAATTTGCTAACTTCTTCCAGCCTGGTGGTTCTGGCATAGACCTTCATAGACCTACAAGTCTGTCAACCTAGGTCAGTATACTATAACGGACTGGAGTCTGGTTTCCTGGAAAGAGAAATTTGACTCCTTATCATAATTATAGACTATAATCTATGAAATTTTAAAAAAGAACAGAATGTAAGAAGCTAGAATGACCATGTAATGATATCCCTTGTAATGACAGGGTGTAAAATAGGACTCTAAGGTTCAGCAAATGCCATTTTTTTTCTAAGAAGTATTTTTATGTCTGCATGGGTTCTGTATTCTCCCTTGGGGATACAAATCTCACTATAAATTTCCCTTGTTTTATTTCCATTCTTAAAATTTGTTCGAGAAACAACAATTTACATTTGTAGCCTTTTTTTTTTTCATAGTCTAGAAAAACCCATTGGATGGGTTTCATAGTCTAGAAAGCAGAGTATCTGGTAGCTTTAGGCATTGTGAACAGTTCAGTTTTCATATGACATGTGGGTGAAGATACCCCACTGGACCAATACGTACCTCATAAGCTACTGGAAAATATTCTGAGGAGGAGCCCAGGAACTCAGGGAAGAGAACAGCATCATGCGCTTCACTTTCAGGCACTTGACTGCAGAACCTGACTGCAGACACCACCATATAATGTCTTAGAAACCTGACTACCACTGGATGAAATATCTTGTTCAAAATCTCTAAGCAAGACAGCAGCAGGGCCAGGATTGTCAACCAGACTCTGAAAAAACTGAGTTTGAAGAACTTTTACACGGTTAACTTTTTTTGGATTGAGTTCCATGAATTTTGAGGAATTCTACAATACAAGAAGGACACACACAAAATATGTAACCTGTAGCTCCTTTGCATTCAAATCCTACTCCCCGTTTCTAACTCCTTACAGCTGCTGCTTTCAGACACACTGCAGTTTCCAAGGTCTCATACAAATGGACGCAGTAGCCTTCAGCATTTAAACCTGGTTGTATTCACTAGCACAATGTGTTTAAGGTTAACCCATGTCAGTGATTGCATTAGATATTCGTTATAATTTCTAACAGTCCATTGCATGGCTATCAGCTTAGCTTGTTTATTTACATATTGAAGGCCATTTAAGATTATTTCTACCTTTTGGTAATTATGAATCATGCCGAGGTAATTATTTTTGTGTACGTGTTTTGTGGGAGATTATATTTCTACAGGATATATAGCAACATGGAATTGCTAGGTTGTGTAGTATATATGTATTTAGCATAATAAGAAATTGCCATGTTCTTGAACAGCAAGATTGTGTCATTTTGCAATCACCCATAATAAGAGAACCAGTCATCATCAATTTTGTCAGCACTTGGTGTTGTAATTTTTAGAATTTAATCCATTTATTCAGTCCGCGGTGCTATATTCTGTGCTTATTTGTTTGTCACTTATGCATCTTTTGAGAAAAATATCTGTTAAAGTACTTCATGGAATATTGAATCAGATTGTTACCATTCTTTTGTGATTTGGGTTTGAACACTTGTCTTCAGATGTAAATCCTTTGTTGGATGTGTGATTTCTGGCTATTTGCTCTAAGTAGGCGCTGGCATCTACATTTACCATTTCTGAGGGAAAGCTTTTCATTTTGCTTTTATCAACATTTTAGATTTTGGGATTTAAAAACAAAATTTTGATAGAGAAGAAGGATGGCTTAACTGTTGTTGCTTTCCTTTGTTTATGATGGTGGTGCTGTTTTGTAGCCTGGAATTGTTTTGGACTCCTCCTCTCGAGTCAGCCTTCTAACTGGATTATTGGCCTCTGTCTGCATACCTGACTAAATTAAACCATTTTGCTTGGCTTCTATTTCACTTCTAGAATCAAAGGGCTCTCAGAACCAGGGCAGGTTGAGAGAGCTCTGGGACAGCATGTGGTTTGAAAGCGTTTAATGACAGAAAATGCAAATGAGGTGCAGAAGGCCAAGTGAGATAGAGATACAGGATCACTGGCAGCTCTGTGTTCACTTTAAGCAAACAGGCTCTGAACTGTAGCACCTTGTTACTTACTCAAGTTTGGCTATTCCGATTGGCTGAGACCCAACTCTGTGTTGCTCTAAAGTTTGGCTTTCAGTTAATTTGGTATTAAATTAGGTTGCAATTCCTTACATAAGGGCTCATGTATGCAGGCTCCCTCAAGACAAATTTAGCTTGATTTAGAAGTTGTGTGCTTTCCTGGAGTCTAAGAATTCTGCCTAAGTAAAAAACTCCAAGATCTTCTGGGATGATATCATCTACAAATGCTATCCTTTTGTGTTTTCCATTCAAGCTGACTATCCATTTCCAGTCCATTTCATTTACTGAGCAAAGTCTAAATGGGTTTCAGTACGTGTGGTTTTGTGTTTCTTTTGCATAAATGTTAATATGTGTGCTTCTGTTTGTTGAAATGGTTGTTCTGTCTCCAGTGACCTTCTTGCACACGGTTGTCAAAAGGCCATTCCAGTTCCTGTGTGTACAATGTCTACTTTTTCCATGGCTCCATAGAAACACCCAGGCTTCCATGACTTTAGATTTATCTTCTCTAGTTGATTAGTTTGTTCAAGGGATTGGGTTCAGGATCTTGCTCACAGCAGGCAAATATACCTCCACTGAGCTACTTCTCCAGCTCACAGTGTACTCTTCCTGTCAAGTTATTAAAAGATTTCTGGGAATTCCAGTTTTAGTGTTTGTTTTTTTGTTTTTGTTTTTTGGAGACAGGGTTTTTCTGTGTAGCCCTGGCTGTCCTAGAACTTGCTCTGTAGACCAGGCTGGCCTCAAACTCAAGAGATCCATCTAACTCCACTTCCCAAGTGCTGGGATTAAAGGCATGGACAGCCACCATCACCTGTTTTCAAATTTTGTCAACTCTTTTATTTCCTTTGATTTTTCACTATAAATTAGATTTTTTTTGGACAAGGACTTCCAAATAATCAGTCTGGAATTTTGATTGGGATAGTATTACATCTATGTATCATTTAGATGAGATTTGAAAAATAATAACTTTTAAATGTTGAATACTCTAAATCTTGTTTGGGTAACATTTACTCAAGTTATTTTTTATATTTTCTTCGATGTTCTATGTATTTTAACAGTAGAGTACCAACTCATTTTATTAGACTTATTCCCAAGTCCGTCAGCCTGCCTACTTCCCTTCTTCCCTATTTCCCTCCTTCTCTTCCTCTCTTCTTCCTTCCTTTCTGTTTTCTTTCTTCTTTCCTTTCTTTCTTCCAAGATAGCTTGAAAACTTTGATTGCATTAAAATTTTGAATCTTTAAAAACCTTGTTTAATGTAAGGAAACAGAACTGGTTTTCATTTGTTGATCTCAGATCTTCTGTCTATGCTGAATTATTAATTCTTCAAGTTAAGACAATTTTTTTTCTCTAGATGGTTTTGGATGTTTCTTTGCAGGTAAATATTTGGCTTTTCAGTAGAGTTTTGTTGATTCATTTTCAATGCAAATACGTTTTATTTCTTTTCTTGTGCCTTTGCAATAACTAGGGCTTTAATTATGTCCAGCAGAAGTGATGCAATGGATGTGTCTTTGTCCCATTGATTCATTCATTGTTAATTATGATGTTAGCTGTGTATTTTTACAGTGATTCTCAATCAAGTTAAGGGGTATTCCTTTTTTTCTAGTGTCTGTAAAGTTGGGATTTTTTTGTTTGTTTAAATCTTGAATGAATGTTTAATTTTTAAACATTTTTCTGCATGAATCGATACAACTTTCTCTTTTGTTCTGCTAATAATAACTACTGAATTTCAAGTAGGGAAGTAGCCTTGCTTTCCTAGAATAAATGACATGTTGTCCTAAGGACATACTTCATTCTACTTTTATCCTTACTCGACATGCGAGGATTTTATGGAGGAAGTTTGTGTCTAATATGTTCATGAGAGATGATTATTCTACAGTTTCCATTCCTTGTGCTCCCTTTGTCTAATTTTGGCATCGGAGTAATGTTGGCATCTTGCAATGAGTTGAGCTGAGGAATGATCCCTCCTGGAAGGCATCGTGAAGATTGGGCCTTCTGCAGTTTCTAACCTGATGGAAGATTTCAGTTGTGAACTGTCTATTCTCAATTATGATTTAAACTTTTTAACTAGGTATAGAAACATTCACATTATTGATCATCTTCCCCCTCCACACACACCAAAATGAGTTTTGATAATGTGTCTTTTACTTGATTTATTTCATCTGATTTGTTGGATTCTTAAGAGTACCCACGCTGTCTGAAGTGTACCTTTTGATATTGACAGTTTGCATTCCCCATTTTATTTCACTTCCCTGTCTGACTCAGCTTTCATTCTTGTTTTGAAAAAACTGATGTTTTTATTTTCATTGATTGTTTTATGTTTCATATTTTCACATCTCTAAATTATTATTAGTAGTAGTATTAGCACTAGTATTTACTTCCTCTGCCTAACTTAAGTTCCCCCTCCATTTCTCTTTTTGATTTTTTATTTTCTCTTTTTTATTTCTTACAGTAGAAACTTGAGTTACACAGTTCTTTCAGTTTGAATATAATACTCAGTACTAGTTTTTCATCAAAAAATTGCTTTAGAAGTACCCTCTAAATTTTGATATAATATATGTTCGATTTCATTCCATGCTGGTTATTTTCTACCATCTTTTTAAACTTTTTCTTTGACTTAGAATTTACTTAGGAGTGTGTTGTTTACCTTTCAGCTGCTTGTAGATTTTTTTTTCCAGATGTCTTCTTACCAGATTCCTGGTTCCATTTTGTTATAAACAAAGAATAATACCTTGAATTATCTCAATTGAGATATTTTCTAAGTTTGTTTTTCTGATGTAGCCTGTGGCCTCTCTCACTGTGTGTCACATGTGCACTCAAGAAAAAAACAGGTGCTACATGATTGTTGAGTGGAGTGCTTTGTAGATGTTAATTAGGTCAAGTTCACTGATGGTGCAGTGAAGGACTGATATATCCTGTTGACTATCTCTACTTGATCTCTTGATTACTGAGAGATGAATCTGCATGTATAATTATGAATTTGCCTATCTCTCCATGTCGTTATAACTATTTTCTTTCTGCATGTGTCTTGAAAAGCTGTCGTTAGGCACAGAGACATTTAATGGTTTCATGATTTCTTCAAAAGCTGATCCTTTTCCTCCATTTGTGATGTTCCTCTCGAGCTCTGGTATGATACTGTGAGATGTTTGCTTGCTTTCTCTCCTGTTTCCCAACATATAGCTCCCAAAACCTCGAAATCTAAAGAATGATGAGGATCTTCTATATACTACTAACATGACTGCAGTATAGAGCTTGTTGCAGGCTTCCTGGTCAGGAGGACTGACATAGGACTCTCCACACCAGCATAAGAGGATTCAAATTTTAGCCTTATCCTACAGTGAGTGGCAGAAGTGGCAAAGACAAGCTGGAGGTTGAATTGATCACAAATGGCAAGTGATTTGATCAATCGCATCCATACAACAATGTATTCATAAAATCACAGAGGCTAAGTGCAGAGAGTTTCCATATAACTGAGCACATAAAAGTACCTAGGGGAAGCTTGCCAGAGAGGGTTAGAGATTCAGTGCTCCTCTTGCATGCCTTGCTGTAGCCATCCATTATCTGGTGGTTTGTATCCTTTATGTGATCCCTTATAAATAAACCAGTATCTGTATGAAACACTTCTATGACTTATGGGAGTTGCTGTAGTGAATTGGTTAAATTCAAGGAAAGGGTTATGATTTGTGTGTGACCATTTTGTCAGGAGTGTAGGTGACAGCCTACTACTTGGGACTTGGTACCTGAAGTGACAGGGAATTTTATGGGGCTTGTGTCATACTTGCTGTGTGGGGTGCTTTTACTAAAAGACATTAACTGCTCTTGACCCCCGCCAAGTAACTCAAAGCAGGATTAAAGCCTGGCATCTCTGCCTTCATTTTGTATTTGTGTCCTTAAGTTGGGGTCAGATACCTTCATAGTTCTGCATCTGGGTATGTTTACCACTTAAGAGGTGTCAATCTAAAAGATTGATAAGACGTGATTGATTGGCTCTATATTTACCTAACCCATTTTGTTCTACTTTAAGGCTGAAGGTATAAAGATAAATGTAAGGTGTTGTATTTCCAAGTTCCAGAATCTGTTGTCATTATTTTAAACCTGAGAATCCAGAAGCAGTGGGGCCTCCAAAGCAGGTCTTCTACTAATTAGGAGTAATTATCACACTGTGGAAATGGAGGCTGGTTCCTAAGTAGACTGGATCAATTCCTGAGAAGCAGGTGGCCTCCTCAAGTTACTGGTAAGATCTTCTCTGAAGCCGGCTTATAGAATCCAGAATGAGACCACAATCAACTGGGCCACAGTTAGACCAGAGCTGACTCACATGCTTATATACTCAATGTCCCCATTTTTCCTTTATTTAAACTTATGTTTTATGTAAGCAACAAAATGTGCTGGGATATTTTATCTTCCTCCCTAATTATAGGCTTACTAATTAGTATCCTTTCCTGTCTTCTCCATACTTCTGCTTGATTTTGTTCAGATGTATAGCTAGCCAGGACTTTTAGAATTCTCTGAGCTGACCTCTGGGCCAGGACTCTGGCTAACAGAAGAAAAGCACTTGTTTTTCCATCTTTTATCTAATAAGTAATCGTGCCCCTTATCTGGACTTTTGTGCCCATTTCTATGACTGGGTATGATTTGGTAGCAAAGGATCCAGAGAGACAAAAATCCTGAAAACACTGGGGCTTCCTTTGCTAGCTTCCCTAGTGTTAGAGAAATGTATTGTCTGAGCTCTTCTACAGTACTCCATGGGCTCAGCTACATGACTGAGGCTTGATGAGTTTACCCCTGAAGAACAAGAAGGAAAATTAGTCATGAAAAACGTGCTGAGAGTCCCCGAACTTATGAGGAGAGGTAGGGAAGTTGTGAGCCTCAGACTAGCTTGGGTCATCCAGCAAGTTTCTGTCTCAAAAAAAGTGGGGGAGGGAACCCAGGAAAATTAAAAAGGCATCAGTATCCCCACTTCTCCCCAACTATATTCACCCTGTAGAGCTGTCCGGCTGGGATTCAGGCTTTAGTGTTTCTAGGAGTAAGAAGTATAGGGGGAAACATAGGATGCTTCTATCACATTGCCCATGCTTCTGGTTCGATTCTTTATGTATTTTAAAATATTTCTCTATATTTTTAATTTTGTGTGGAAGTATATGTACTTGCCTTAGTTGATGTGTACCACATGCACGCAAGTACCTTCAGGAGATAGAGGCAATTAGAAGCCATTGTAAGACACCTGACATGGGTACTGGAAACTGAACGTAGGTTCTCTGCAAGGACAGTAAGTGCCAAGCCATATAGCCAGCCTTTTATTTATTTTTAGTACAATTGGATAGTTACCTCATAAGATCCATCCAGAGGCTGTAGCTGTAACAAATACGAGAAAACACATAGAGTAAACCCACTCTGTATTAGTTTGTAACATTACCTATTAAGCCAGATTTTCTCTTTATTCCACACAATGGACAAAAATAAGTAAATAAATAACAAAGCAAACAAAAAACCTCAAAAACCAAAACAAAATAAACAAACAAAAAAACAACCAACCAACCAACTTATTGTTTGTCATTTTGGTTGAAAATTTCTTCTTGTTTTATTATTTCATATGGCACCTCCATAATCACTTCAATAAAGATAAAGCAATAAAAGGGTAATACCCAACTATTTCAGTCAATTACATATTAATTATAATTGGTTTGTGTGGTAGTTTCAATAAGAATGGCCTTATAGGCTCATATATTTGAATGCTTAGTTATCAGGGAGTAATGCTACTTGAGAAAGATTAGGAGGTGTGGTCTTGTTGAGGAAGTGTACCACTGGGAGTGGGCTTTATGGTATCAAAATCCCAAGTCAGGCACAGTAATTCTCTCTTTCTATTACCTGTGGATCCCGATATAGAACTCTCAGCTCCTTCACCAGCATCATGGTTGTGTGTACTGCCATGTTCCCTGCCATGATGATAATAGATAAGTCTCTGAAACTCTAAGCCAGCCCCAGTTAAATGTTTTCTTTTATAAGGGTTGCCTTGGTCATGGTGTCTCTTCACAGCAATAGAGTGGTGACCAAGACAGTATTGCTTGCACAGATTCTAGTCAAAAACAAATCCAGATATTTTTTTGGTATGAATGAAAACTGAATCTTAGAGACTTAGTTTCTGAAGATCACATTGTAGGCGTAACAATCATGAAAAAAAGAAGACAAATAAGCACTTAGCTTACCAAGGCTAGGCAAGCCTCCAGGTAGCAGCTTACATCAGTGTTCCCTTAGTTTGTGATTGTTAACAGCTAACTACATTTGGTTCAAAATAGAAAGGGGACAATATTTAGAACTAGAGGGACAATATTGCTTCTGAAGTGGTTGGATCCAGTTACTTAAATCCTAGAGCTTGGAGTCTGTCTTCTGTTGTATGTCTCACATAGTTTTCTTTTAGCTGAATACTTAGAAAAATTATTTTCACAACATAGTCAAGTTATAATAACTCCACCTTTATAATCCTCCTTCCTGAGAAACTTCAGCAAATAAAATAACTTTCCTGAATTTGTAACTGAAACTAGGAGGCTCATGTGGATTCATGTGGGTCAGATTGTTCTCCTTGGCCAGGCCTAGGGATGAAAGCAAAGGAGCACCCTGTCTTGTCTTTGCAAGCAGCTCAGATGCCCCTGAGGAAAGAGCAAGTTCTCTGACTGAAATGAGGTTCTGGGATTCATAGGACAAATGCAGAGTATAAAAGGCAAAATGAGCACGCTCTACTGTGTAGTCTGTGTGAAAGGACTGAAGGCCCTGAAGAGAGGCTTTCCCTAATTCACAGCATGACTTAGGAACCTATTTTTTCCATGAGAATGAGTGCTCACAGGCTGAGTTCCTAAAACCTGAACAGAAACAATTCTCTTGCATCTAAGGGAGTAAGCAAATATGCTGAACTTTGTAGTCACTGGGTTTCTGATTGACATGTATAGTAAATGTCATTCTCAGGTAATGTTGAATGGCCCACACAGAAGACAAACCATGGCCTTTCTTGCAATAATTACTACCTGCTATATTTTGTTACTTACAGAAAATTGTAAGAAACAACTTTCAAGTTTAAAAAGATTGCCTTTCAAGTTAAAGAGTCAGATATGCTTTTTGTGTCAAAGTGTTCAGAGCAGTGGAAAGCTCACCAAGAATCAAAACAGAATTGGTGGAGAAGAGAGCAGACATTGCTAAAGTGTGACTGTCTCTCCTCTGTCTTGGTTCTCATCATGAACAGGTTTGGTCAGGATTCACAGTTCACTGAGCCACAGAGCCTGATTCCTTAATTGGTTATTGCAAATAGACCTTGACAGAAGCACCATAGGTCAGTCCCCACTGGTCAGCTGCAGGCAGAGTGGTAGATGTGAGAAGCTTGGAGACAAAATAATTTCACCAAATGCTAAGCAGGCTTCTGAGACAAGGTTATGTGTAGGTAGGTATGATGTAAGGAATACATGATTGCTGTGAAAGCAGCTGTATCAGAAAGAATTTTCCTAGGAACCAATAAAAAGGCAGGAGATTGGAGAAGATTTCCTGTTTAAATGCCAGGGTGACCAATTAACACTCAAGGGAAAGAACAGTTATTTTTGGCACCTTTAAAACAAGAAGAAAAAGGAAGATAATAAACAAATGCTTTCATTTCTTTCAAAGAATGTATTACAGTTTAACTGTTAAATGCTCCTCAGCCTCAGGTGACTCAACACTGGCTGCCTGGCTGGTAACTGTAGAACCTGTAGAAAGCAGGCTTTAACTCGTGGGCACAGGTCTGTGAATGGATCTCATAGAGTTACAGCCTGCATCTAGTTCTGCAAGCCTTCTACACAACCCCATGGAGATGTGAACCAAAGCTTCTGTGTCTATGGTGTGAACCACTCCTGTTGCTATGGACCTTCTGTGTCTATGGTGTGGACCACTCCTGTTGCTATGGACCTTCTGTGTCTACAGTGTGGATCACTCCTGTTTCTATATATCTTCTCAGGATGAAATGGTGAGCCAAAGTAAACCCCTTTCCTCTTCTCTATTACATCAGTTCTATCAGGTATTTTGTCATGGTGATGGAAAGATGACAAAGAGGATGCTATTTATGTGTTCTATCCCTCAGGCTCGTGTTCCACTCATTCCCTCTTCTCTGCTGTATGTGGAGTCCTGATCTTTGGTTTTGTTTGTCTGCTACTGCTTTGGAACCCAGTAACTCTGAAATTCTGTTTGTTCCCCCTCAAAGGAGCACCAGCTTATTGTGGATTTTCCCCTGGCTTTTATTGTAAACACTTGAATGATGTTCATGTACCATTTTGCCACTCACATATAAAATTGATGAGCAATGGAAGGAACATTCCTGTTTTAATTTCAAGCCCTCACTCTGCCTTTCCACTGGCACCTTTAGGGTTCCGGTCTGAAATGGTGGTGATTTGTGACTGGCAATGATGCATTCCTGGTGAGCTGTCCTGAGATCACATGTGCAGGAAAACCATTTGTATTCATGCTCCACTTCTTCAAAACAGAAAACCAGATAAAGCAGATTTTAGAATTGGGAACTTTTATTTGTTTGTTTTTTTCAACCATAGGTTCAAGCCTTTGCAGAATACATGATGGTAGCTATGACAGTCATTAAAAACATCCTGTCTTTAATGCAGTATTTGTTGAGGAGGGGTTTGTTTGTTTGATTTTGTTTTGTTTCCTTTTTAAAAAATTTCATTCTGGCCAGCTGTCAGGGAGGACTAATTTATCATGAAGACTGGAGAGTGGGGTTTGATATTTTTGCATTGCTTGTCTCATTTTGTTCGTAGATGTCATACCTCTGGACAATTTATTTGGAATAGATATATCCCGAGCATATGAGAGAATGTATCTTTTCCTTTTTAAGAGTGCCTATGTATTACATTTTACTCACATTCCTGAGTTAGAAATATAGACTCTTACAGATATATCACTGTGGTCTCTGCTGTTCTTTTAACACTAATTAATTAACTAAGTAAGTACCTGATTGTGCTTATTTAATTCAAACATTCATTTCATTCATAAATGTTTGTATATTTTCAAAGGGCTCTCAGATTCATGTAAAATAGCTCATTTTAATAAGTAATATATCTTGTACATCTTGTATGGCGAGCCTTCGACTAGCTTGATAATTTAACTCAATTTAAAGGAAAACTCATTTAAAAGGTGGTTATGCATCCCAGCATGATTAGCTACCATCAGTAATGCTGGTTCTGTGCTGATGAATAAGACTCTGTCTTCCTGTATGGGGGTCAGAAGCAGGAAGCAGATGCCCTCGCATATCGACATTCTGTGCTTCAGAGCTGTCATTTAATTTTCCACCCAGACACAGCTTTATAAGGAAGAATTATATCTCTGTCTTTAATGCTAATTTGGAAGCATTTGCAAACGTACTTTATATGTGTGTGTGTGTGTGTGTGTGTGTGTGTGTGTGTGTGTGTATATATATATATATATATATATATATATTTATCAAGCTACCTTGAGCTGCTTTAACAATGTCACAGTGCATTCTTTAGTGTGGCTGGGGAGATACCATCTATTTTCTATGGTAATTGTGGTGAGAGTGGGAGCAAAAACAATGAGACTATGTCAAACAATAATTAAGCATTTACTATGTACCAGGTATGCCTATAAATATATTTTATGATTTATCTCTCCTAATCTTTATGTGTTCCCAGAAATAGGTACGGAGATAGGATTGAATATGCAAGCATTTTTGCTAAAGAAAATGTCTTCAGTGGCAAAATGAAGGGAAATTGCAGGAGGCTGGAGGTCTCTTAGGTCACTGGGATGGCTATTCTTGGTTGTCAGCTTGACTACAGCTGGAATTAACTCAAATCCAAGCTGCTGGATAAACCTGAGAGACTTTTACTTTTAAATTAAATAATTGCAAGTGGGAAGATCCACACTGTTGTTTTTAAATTCTCCTGTCATACATTATGTCTTGATCACAGTTTCTCTCCCTCCATTCCTCCTAGCACACCACATCCCCTCTTCTCAAACATTTCCTCTTCTCAAGATCCACTCCTCCTCCATTTCCCTAGAGAGAGAGAGAGAGAGAGAGAGAGAGAGAGAGAGAGAGAGAGAGAGAG
>JADRCH010000225.1:613520-705022 GCA_019843965.1 Rhynchomys soricoides | reverse complement strand
AGAGGAGATAGAGAGCAGGTTGAAGACTCACTTTTACTCTAGATCTTTTTAGATAAAATTTGTCTTTCTATCTCTATGAGGCAAAGAGGAGTGTCATTTAGTGAGACAATGCATCAAGGAGGGATTCACCTCTATGTCTGCAATAAGACACATTAGGTCTTCAGTGAGCATCCTGGTCCTGGGAAAGGCTTGGGAATAGAATCCTTTCAATGGCCTTTCATTGGTGCCCTTAGATTCTGTCTTCTACACAGTACTTCTTATATCTTTAACAAATTATCAATGAAATTAAATCAAGATGCTATGGAACATGATGCAAAATTTTATTTATTGTTTTATTTTATTTTTTTTATCTAGCTTATTGTGGGGACCAGAATGTATCCAGCATGTTACATTTTACCCTTAGGTACCAAATGTACCAGATAATTCTCTGAATAGATCTGTCACCAATGCTTGGTAGAAACTCTACTCTCCTGGCAGGCAATTATCTTACTATTCAGACAGCCATACAGATGTTAAAGATACTATATTAATTGATTTAAAACTATCTTGTTTAAAAAAGATTGTGTGTTACAATGATGTAACAGTGAAGGATGAGAGAGAGAGAGAGAGAGAGAGAGAGAGAGAGAGAGAGAGAGAACGAACGAACCTATGGACAAAGGTGACCAGGGAAATGTCCCAGACAGTACAGGTATTGGGTCTAAATGAAGAAAGAACTAATCTGTGCTTAAGCAATGGAGATTGGAAGTCTAAGCTGCTGAAGCATGGAATTTAAGACAGAATGCCTTGGTGTCATAACTTCTGGGCTGGCATGCTGAAGTCAATTGTACCTGGTGAAGCCAAGACTCCCTCTCCTTCCCTGTCATTCTTTTTGATACTAAACCTCTGCCTGCCCAGATCAGTAACTTCCAGCACTCCACTCTCATACACATCCTGACATTTTGTTTTGATCTGATCATATGTTTCCTGTGATATTTTCCTCTCCTTCCAGGGAACTCTTTATAATTAATTTCTCTGTGTTAGAACACAGCATATACATTA
This sequence comes from Rhynchomys soricoides, assembly GCA_019843965.1. Taxonomy (NCBI): domain Eukaryota; kingdom Metazoa; phylum Chordata; class Mammalia; order Rodentia; family Muridae; genus Rhynchomys; species Rhynchomys soricoides. The sequence goes on along the minus strand of JADRCH010000225.1, from coordinate 703,984 downwards.
ACTTGACATAGCATATTGGCTGACTTAGTCATCCGTTATCCTCAGTTAAACTGTGTGCTTTAAAGACAGACATTGATAAGTAGTTACTTATATTTCTTTTTCATTTGAGTTGTGCTGAGTACATATTGCTTGAAATTTTAGAAAGGAATGTTCTGTCCATAACTTCAGTGAGGCATAACCCCCAAATCATAAAACCAAGAATTATTAACCTGAGATTATAGTAGGCCTGAAAATAAGGTAAGAAAAAAAATCATCTTCATTTCTGTTCATTAGCATCTTGAATTTCACATACTTTTAGTTACACAGAGTAAATACTAGTTCAGTATTAGTGTGTTTCTGACTTCATCAATAGACATTGTACCTTTGCTTCTTTCCTTCCTCCCTTCCTCCTCCTCCTCCTCCTCCTCCTCCTCCTCCTCCTCCTCCTCCTCCTTTCCCCCTATCAGTTTGTGTTAGTTTCTCTGTCTGGTACTGTGGCATTATGGCTTTGCCTACCTCCTGCTGACTAGGGGCATCAAGATCCTTGAGGCAAGTTTGATTTTTGCCATTAGGTAGGATATCTAATTTCTTCTTTGTGCACAACTACTTAACAAATCACAATCAACAGCAACCAACAACCCCAAACTCTCTCTAAAGCCCTAGTGTTTATATACCTTCTGAAATGTTACCAAAAAATTTCAAACATCACACACTCACTCATCAGAAACTATCTGCAGCTGGCAAAATCACACCCTTGCTAGAACATAAGGCAAATCATTGTCAGTTGCTATGGACATTCTGAAGCACCCTTAACTACTGGAATTAAAATTAAAACATATTGCCTGGCCTGGATAAAAAAAAAATCTAAGTAAAAAGCAATTCAGGGGAGGAGTTCTAGGGGAAAATGAAGGCAGGCAAGTCAGGTAATGTGAACTCAAGTCTGGTCATGAACAGTCATAGTCAGGAAGCAAAGGGTGAAGATTGCTTTTGCTAAGCTAGCTTTCTCCTTTCTACAGGACTTAAGCCCAAGGTGTCATGCCACTTACTTTTCCAGAGGTTCTTCCCACATCAATGAAAGTAATGAACATAATCCTTCACACTATGGCCTGAAGCTAAATAATCTCTCACAGGTGTGTCTAGAGTCTTATCTCCTGGGCAATGCCAGAGTTTGTTGAATTGGAATTTATGCTAAGTATTAGACTATCACACAGTTATTTCAGATTCAAAGAAAATTGTTTAAGAAAATATTTTCAAAGTCAAAGTAATTGTTATACTATTGATGGATCTTGCCCTTTGGCTAATTAATGAAGGAACTCATAATTCTATGTAGATTTTATAGTATTTTGATGAGTTTTCAACAAACTTTTTTTTGCACTGAAAACCTTTATTATGAGGAAGGGTCAGGGGCCTATCCCAAGATTCCTGTAAACTCTAGAACTGTGGCATACCCCTGTGTCTACACGCCTTGTCTTCCCATTCTCCACTCCAGGAAAGCTACTCTGGCCTATCACTCTTGTCCCTGAGCCTCCTTCTCTGCTCTTTCCTCCCCCTCACTGGTTCTCTGATGGATTAAGGATCCATTCTACTTTTCCAGTACTCACCTAAATGTTTCAAGCTTTACAATGCTGTCATCTGAAATAATGAGACTGCTGCAATGAACCTACCATAGGTGAACCCTAGGAAACCCTACAGATATGTACTATTTAGCATGGTCTCCATTTAAAAAGCTATGTTCTTTGTTAGTATGATTTTTTTAAAAAAAAATGTGTCTGTTTCAGAAACATCAATATTTATTTATAAAGGGTTTTGTTTACAAAGATGTTCCGGAAGTCAGGACCAGTGGTATTGCTGTGTGCCTATGGTTCCTACTGGGAGAAAGAATGAGGCGGAAGGGTTGCTTGAGCTCTGGAGTCTGAAGCCAGCTGGGTCAGCATAGCAAGGCTCTATATGAAAAAGAACAATAAATAAACTGAGTATGTTTTAATTATATGCATTTTTTTAGTTAGCAGGTAGGGACAGGGTATATGTTGTGATGTGGATTTGGAAGCTATGGATAATTTTACCTTGTGGGTTCTAGGGACCAAATGTGGGGATTCAGGCTTGGTGGTAAGCATCTTTACTCAGTAAGCCTTCTTGGTGGCTCTGAAGTCATATTTTTATACAATACCACTGTCTCTGACCCTATTCACTGCTGAGATTTTATTTAGAAGTATCTTTTAATTTTAACTGAAAGTTTATCCATCTAGAGAGACATCTCAGAGTATTCATATTAAGCAGGAAAGATGGTAACCCATTTAGAAGCTTGCATCTGGAATTCCAAAACCCCTTAGGTCCATGCCAATTTCAGCAATGAATTAACCACAAAAGCATAGCTTAATAAAACACAGTATCCATTTCACTTCATTAGTTAGTCTTTTTATGTAATTAAACAAGCAGCCAATTTCATTTTACATATAATGTTGGATGTTTTAGGAGATTATCAAGTGCTTTAACTAGATTATAAACCTACATCTTGCTAAATTAAAACTGCGGTGTATTTTTGAATGAATAGCAATGATTCATATCTTATTTTGCTTTTGCTGACTCTAAAATGAAAATAATGACAGAATAATCAAAATGGGATATAATGAATTTTTAAACAGCTATCGACTTACTTTCACTTGATTCTCATAAAAAAATATGCTGATAACTATAATTGAGGGCAACTTGCTTTTTAACTAGATGTCTATGATGTGTGTTTTCTAAGATGCATGAGATGTTAAATTGTGTCCTTGATACCAAACTCTCTGGGTACTTGTGGGCATGTTTACATACAGATTCCATTTTATAAGAGTTATTTCTTTTATTTATGAGCTCATTATTACTTCACTCATATTTGGTGAATACATAACAATTCAATTTTACATGAGTGTGATTTTCTTTGATCAGAGTCTTAGGGACAATAGTTGTAGGGGTGATGGGGGGATGCTTTTCTGAGCACTTTCATTTCATAGAAGAGATTTGGGAAGGGGAGAATGAAACTTCTTTCAAGCTGGAGTCTTTATCACAATGCCTTTTCTGAACTGACCAATCAGATTTAGAATGTAAAATGACATAGAACACATAGTTGGAATTGACAGTACTGCTTCAATATTTACAACATCCATATACCAATTTAACCTTTTTCAAACACCAGTAGTTTATCTGTAATAGTCATTTCTTCATTCACCTGCCATGTACTGAAAGTTTATTAGTTGAAAAGCAGTATGTTAAAGATCAAGGTTAACTCACAGAACTTATCTGTGTATGTGTTTGTGTGTGTGTGTGTGTGTGTGTGTGTGTGTACGTGTGTGCATGCGTCTATGTGTGTCTATGTGTATATTTGTCTGTGTGACTGCATGGGGTGTGTCCATCTGGATATACATATGTTGAGGCCAGAAGTTGACTTTAGATTTATCACTTTACACTCTCTACTTATTTTTTTGAGCCAGAGCCTCTCACTCTTCATTTCAGCTGAACTGCTTGGCCAGCAAATGCTTAGGGTCCACCTGTCTCTGCCTTCCCAGAGCTGTGTACATAAGCATGTATCATTATATCCAAATTATTTGGGTGCTTAGGATGGAACTCAGGTCCCCATGCTTTTATACCACTTCACCCACTAATCCATATACCATGTGCAGGAATAACTCCCTTATTAATGGAAGATGATAATTGTAAATTTACATAAATTAACCATTGGTTAAGCATAGTGATTCAGCAAATTGCTAGATCTTTACAAAGGACCCAGTAGAACATATTCTTCTTCTTCTTCTTCTTCTTCTTCTTCTTCTTCTTCTTCTTCTTCTTCTTATTATTATTATTATTATTATTATTATTATTATTATTATATAAATCTACAGTTGGCTACTTTTGGTTAGCTCCAGTACCTCAATACTGTCTGGTATATATAAGATTCTTGGGTAATGTTGGGTAGCAAAGAATTAGTGTCCATCATTTTAGAAGTTCTCCCAGTAGAGACTAATAAAGATCATAGAGCAGTACAAGACACCAGAAATGATCAGGCAAAGGTGATGCATGCCAGTGGGGGCAACCTGATTCTTTAGAACACCCTAGAGAGAAAAATACCCCTCAGATCAGTTTAAGGATATAAAGATGTTCATACCTTGGTACATGCCAGCCAGTGACTAGGGGCTAGTATGGGTGACTATGGTAGGCAGAGTAGTGCCTTCCCAGAATAGCCATGCCTTAGTCTTGGAACCTGTATATATCTTGTATGGCAACAGCAATGGGGCAGATGTTGTTGGGAGTATAGATCATTAGGCCAGACAAGTATCTTGTGTGATCTAACAGCCATGGAAGATTGTCTAACAGCCATGGAAGTAATTGGATGTGGAAGAATTTTCCCTGGGCTCAGAAAGATGCTATTACTTAGCTAGATAAAGGGGCTGGAGAACTATCTCTAATGACTTTGAGTGTCGAGAAGAAACCCAAAGACCATAGATGTGCAATACCTGGAGAATCTGAGAAAAAGCAAGGGAATGGGACCTTTTTCCTCACTTCTAAAAGCGAAAAGTACCTGGAGACACCCAGTGAGATTCCTGCCAGGTGTCTGACCTATAAAATGTTTAGTTAATAAATTTTCATTCTTTCTAGCTATTAAACCAAGCCATTGTGATAATGTTATGGTGACAACAGAAAACGAACACATAACTCATAAACTTCAAGAATGTCATAGTCTTCCCGACTCTGCTCCTTTATTTTAGCAGCCCATAGACATGTCTTCAAAGAACAGTGGTGGGGTGGATGCCAGAGTTGGAGCAAAAATATATCAAGGTTGAAAGAGCTCAGAAAACTTCAGAAGAGGTCTTGGTAGATTTGCAGATCCAGCAATAGAATCCATTAAAGATGGCAGAATTTTCAGCTGAGCAAATGAGCAAATGAACTTGGGAGGTGAGTATAGAGAGGCTGTGTCAGAAACCAGTATTATGGCACTTTTCCCCCGGTAGTGTTTAACAACATATTTTTTTCGTATTTAATTTTCTACCCCTTATCTTTAGGTTCTTGAAGGCCAATGGGTTAGAAATAGGAAAATTCTTTAGAACTAATAGAAAAAAAGACAACTTTGAAAACTGTCTGCACTGTGGACATGTTTCAGAAAGGCAACGATTCTTTGGAGAATTTTATTCCACTCTATGTACCTGACTTGTAAACTGCTGTAACTAACCAGCTGGAGAATTCTCTGTCCTCTGGAGCATTTGGCTTGCTTGGCAGCAAAACAAAACATGAGTATCAGGAATGGAAAAGGAGCATTCTTTAGAAGCAAATGTTTTGAGAAGTAAGTTAAGATTGAGACAGAATAAGCTAAAGGACTACTTCTCACCTTTTGATGTTTACCTTCTTCCAAGCTTTCTCTTTTCTTACCATTTGTTTCTCCACAAGAATCCCAAATGGGTTTCTTTCTGCTGAAAAATTGTAGAATAAAGTGTGTGTGTGTGTGTGTGTGTGTGTGTGTGTGTGTGTGTGTGTATGATGCTCTCTACATTCTTGCATTCAAGAGTCAATGAAAGACAGATGGATCAGGTAGCAGCAAAACTGACATGAATTTGTTTGTGCTCTTTGAGACGTGGTTTCTGTAACCTAAGTGGTTTCATGTTGCCCATCCACAGAAGATGCTTTAAATCTTATAAAATGGAGATAAGCTTATGGACAGCAGCCTGGGAGGTGTTGTTATCATCAAATCAGTACTCTGCCTGGCTCTAGTTCCGTCATTTACTGACTTACTTTTCTTCCATAAAAAGCTGTTGGTAATATTCTTATTGCTGCAAGAACAAGGGCATATATTTTAGATTTAAATGTCACAAAAATGAGAATGCCTTCATTGCAAGGAAGAGAAATCCTGATCCAAATATGCTTAAACAATAGATATTTGTTAACTCTAAGAAATCTGGGGATGGTGGCAACCCAGAATTGATTTGAGGGAGGCAGTTGAAAATTCCATGCTTTCTATCTTTTATATTCTTGGCTCAAAGTTGTCTGCTGAAGTTTGGACACCATATCCAGGCATACAGAGTATATAATGACGGAAGTTGCTTCATCAAGATTCATTTTAGTATGGTGAGAAGCTCTATAAAAGGCCTATTTTACTTCTCTTGGTGTCATGCAGCAGGTTCAGAAACTAGGCAGACAAAGGGACTGAGTGTCTGTAGAAGGTATTTCCCGTCTTTATGCTGAGAGATTGCTTCTGCCCACAATGAGCAAGAAGATCACTACGAGACACAGCCCTAGAAACAGATTTCCCTGTTGTCAGGATTGTACAATGTGATAATGTTAGTCAGTGCTTAGCACAGTGCATGAAAGCATGGCTAGAATTTTAAACAAGAGGCTACTAACACAAAGCCTTCAGAACTGGATCCTGATCCTTCGGCAGTGAAGTTGAGAAGGGAAATAAGGCTAATTTCCTATTCATGAGGACCAGCCCAACTTTCTAACAGCATTGCTCACCAGAACAATACCTAAACTAACAACCTAGATAAAAATACTTGTGAAACTTTCAAGGAAGGAAGAGGTCACACCAATTTTCAACACACTCCATTTTTTGCCTTTCTCCAAAGAATTTTAACTTCTTCCTGCCTGTGGCTAATGGTGACACAGGACTCTCCACCCCTGTTTATACTATGTATTAATGCTATGAATATAAGTGGTTGCCCCAATTGGATTCTAGTTTTCTCTCTACATTTTCCTAACTGTGCTAAGATGTCCTCCAGCTTTGAAAAGAGAATTAGTTCTATCCACCATTAATTTTTATCACTTCAGGTCTTTGTGTATCGTCTGAAGAAAAGTACCCAGACAGACATTTAATTGCAGAAATAAGTCAGTCAGTGTTCTCTACTTTGAGAATGATATTTCCGATTGTGTCTTCATGGGCTATTCTACTTAGTCTATAACACTGACATAACTAGCATCACCATAATTCTCAAGTTATTGCTAAGGTAAGGCTTTTAAAAGGTTATGTAATTTGATTGAAGTCATCCAGTGGATGCTAACCACTATATCATTGGGCCTTCCTAACCTGATGTTAGAATATGTCTACATGCTTATAGCTAGTGGCATTGGAAAAATCATTATTAATCACAAATGTATTTCAGTATGACCATGGTCCAGGATCAAAGCATTCATATGTCATTGGGTTGTATAAGTTAATAGATTTTTCTACTGAAAGACAAAATGTGTCCTACATTGCCTCAACTTCACAAATATTGGAAAACAAATGTTATTGTTTCATTATTTTAGAGTCCAACTCAATGACCTATAATTTTAGATAATATACATTTGCAGCACATTAGGATATTATAAAGTAATGAAAGAGTGTTGGAAGAGAAAAGTGAGAAGAGAATATATTTTTAGTAAAACATAATACAAAATTAAAACTGTGTCATGTACAATGTTCATCAATATGTATTATAAGAAAAAATTAAGTGTATATAATAATATTATAGGAACAAAATTAAACAAAATTTTGTTTGTTATACATTAAGAAATGAAGGCACTCTAGCCCAGAAAATTTCATCAGTAATCATTTATGGTTGGCTAACTTAGAAATCAATGCAGATTGTTTCATGATCAATGCAGCTTTTAAACTAGTTGAATGTGCTGACTAAGGTTGTCTGTAATGGAGTCATTTTGCTTCACTCAGATGTGACCCGAGAAGCTATGATAGTTCTCCATATTCCAAAGGCAAGAGGCATCAAATCATAAAGCGTATAGACATATTCAGGAAGGCAGGGGGGGTCAGTCTCTTAGGTTTCTGATATAGCTAGTTATATTTTTTGCAAATGCAGATCCAGATGTTCTGTATTTGGTACCAAAAATATGTTTCTTATCACCTATCAAGTCTTCACTATCTTCTCCCCCATTCCTTAATATTTTTATTTATTTACTTTATATCCTGATCATCACCCCCAGTCCCTCCTCTCCTCCCATTTCCACCCTTACAAGTCCCTCCCCAATTACCCCCTTCACTTCTCCTTAGAAAAGTGGGAGCACCCCCCCTTGTATACTCCCTTACTCTGGGACATCCAGTCACAGTAGGCCCAACAGGTAGGGAGAGGGGATGCAATGATAGGCAACTGAGTCAGAGTCAGCCTCTGCTCCAATTGTTAGGGGACCCACATGAAGACTAAGCTGCTCATCTGCTACAAATGTGTAGGAGGCCTGGGTCCAGCACCTGCATGTTCTTTAGTTGGTAGTGGAGTCTCTGAGAGCCCCCATGGGGTTTAATTTAGTTTAATTTTCTCCCCCATTTTTATAACCTGCCACGATTGTTAGTGCTAATTAGAGCACCTAGGTTTTAGAGTGAGTCACCAGATGTAATATTAAGTGAGTATGAATTACTTTCTCCTATTTCACTGAGATAATGTGGCAGGAAGCATTCTGTAATCCAAAGGACATTTTGCAATGTAATATATAAGCTATAATTGACTTTGTACATTAAAGTCTGCAATAAATACTTACTGGTCATCTAACTCATCACCGATAGGATGGTAATTTCAGAGGATGTGAGGTAAAGAAGAGGCATCCTGTTAGTGAAGACCTGACTCTCGGGATTGATGCAGCCATAAACAATAAGACTGAGTGAAACAGAAGAAACAACCCTAAGGAGTTCACACTAGGAAGTGCCTGTCCTAGGTGTTAAGTGGAGGTGAGTCAGAATAATGAGAGAAAGGCACACTCCCATGTGGGATGCCTAGCCTTAGGACAAGGCAGATTCAGGGAATGGAAAACAGTTTAAAGTGCATTGTAGGAGAATGTGAGAAGGGCATCAGGAAGTTAGAGCCTATAAGATTATAGAGAACCTTGAATTAAATTCTATAGAAATTAGACATCTATTTTCTCTGAAGACAGTAAGAAAGATTATAAATAGAGAAATAATTGAATAGAGGCCCCACGGAGTTGGACTCCAAAGTGACTAAACATAATGAAGTTAAAAAAATCTTCAGACGTCATTTGCAATAGGCATCGAGGTCAGGAAATTAGTTACAGGCACACAGCAGAGGTGTTTTTAAGAAGAAAGAGATAGAATGCAGTAGTATAAAAGGTCAAGGGATAGTAATGGAACAGGAGGGCTTAAACTGGGGTTGGAGGTACAGAAAGGAATACAGAAATACCACTAAAGCCTTTTTAAAAACTCATACGAAAGCTTACTAGTATAGAAGTTCTCATCTGCCATCTATCTATCTTCTATCTATTTATCTATCATCATCATCATCATCATCATCATCATCATCATCAATCAAATCTATCTATGCACATGTATATATTGCAAAAAGTTAAAATGAAGTTAGCCTATAATGGAAAAACAATACCCCTATTAGATACCACGTGGTAATAAATTAAAGCAATCTCAGTGCCGGGAATTGGTTACTTGGAAACATTATTCTTGTTAATGGTATCGGTTATCATCTAGAACATGAAGATAAAAGCCTACTGCTGAATACACAACATACTTGATTCAGAGATCATTTGGAAATCAAGCTGATATTCACCTGGAAGCTTCATCCCTATTGGCTAGCTTTAGTATAGTAGAAAGTGCTATGAATACTTTCAGAGAAGAGTGGTAGTCATCAATCATAGCCAGCTGTAGATCTTCCTAGGACAATAACAACTGACCTGGAAAGCCATGCCTACCGATCCAATAGTGGCAAGAACATCAAGGGAAGACCCAACCATTTAATGATACCCATTCTTCGCACTATTATCCAGCCAGAACTGTGGTAGGCAGGTTATAGGCACAGGAGAGAATATACTACTATTACTCTGCTAAATGAACATCTAAGCTGACTACTAATGGGTTATTGTTGTATCCATAAATTAATGCATCTCTCAACTCTTATCAGAGAAGCTTCTGTATGCAATAGATGGTGATTAACAAAGAATTCCACAGCATGCCAAGGTGCACTGAATGAAACTGTAGAATACTCAGCTCTAAAGCAGGTATCACACCTACTCTTCCCTAGCCTCAGGATCACTGTAGAATAAAGGGCAGAGAGACTGTAAAATACAGAATGACCGAAAGGAAACAGTGTCTTCTGTACACAGAATGGCAGTGACACATATGAACTCATATAACAACAATGTTACTCATTGTAACAACAGGCACAAGACCTATGCAAACTCAAGCTGGACAAAAATTCCAACAGGGAGGTGAGCATGGAGTCCCGTGCTCAATCTGAGAAGCTGTAGGCAGTGCAGCGATGATACATGCTGTGCAAAGAAGACTTGGTTTTTAAGAGTGTAGCCCCCGGTGAGTCAGCCACACTCCACCAGAAGGCCACATATCCATGAAGTAGAATAGCACAAATTAGACTAGATGGGCTTTTTAAAGAAGATCATAAAGCTGGGATAAACATGATCAGGATACACTGTGTTAGGGGCCTGGAGAGGGGAGAGATGGCTCAGCAGTTAAATCCACTTATTGTTCTTACAGAGGACATGGTAAAATGCCTAGTATCTAGCTGCATGGTGGCTCACAACTCCATTCCCAGGGAATCTAATATTGTCTCATGTCTGTGGGAAGCAGGTATGCATATAGTGAACACATACGATTTGCTCATACTTATAAAGCTAAATAAACTTAACCCCTATCATATAAAATTCTCAAAGAAATCCCAACAAAGGCATTTTTGTAAAAAAATATTTTAAGCTATATATGCAGTCAGAAGAGTACTGCTGATTTCAATGCTAAGGATTAAACCCAGAGCTTCGTCCATGTAACCTATATATCCCAGCCTGGTGTTTATTTCTTTCTTATGATACATAGCTGGCTTGGAGTAGTGACCCCCCATTTCAGCCTCCCAAATGCTAGGATAGAGTCACATAGTATACCCAGTTAGATGGTGAATCCTTAAAGGCATACATTCTGGGTCCTCAGAAAATCGTTAAGCTATTTGTGGAGCTTTAAACATAATTTATGTTTTGCTAGTATCTTTCTCTTTGCTTCTTGAAGAAATATATACGCACAATAGATGCTCAGAAATTTTTATACAATGTGGTCTTGACCCTATGAACAGGGAATCATTGATAAAGTTCTGTCATTTTTAACATGTGGGAAATCACCACTTTGAGTATCACTCTGCAGAAATCTATCTTGATACTTCTTTTAGCAGTTAACATGGCAGAAAGCTTATCTTTTTGGGATCTTCAGTATACTAGTTGGAGTTTTAGATATTTTTAGGGTTCATGTGGGTGGGAATGAGAAATCTCAAAAGCACCAACTATAATTTTCTGTTTTATTTAATTTGATATTGTTTCTGTTGGCTCTGTTTCGCTTGTTCAGTTGTTCTGTGGCAGTGTTTTTCAGTTGGCTTTTACAGCAGTGTCCAGAAGCAGGTATTATCAGTATCCAAACATGTGGAAGCATAGCCCAGGGAATAGTTGTCTGTTCGAGTCCAAAGGGTGTGAGCCAAGGGAACTTCAGTCCTTATGTTTTTCTCCCAAAGAACACTGGTAAGTGGTCAGTATAAAAAGTGCAGAGATGCATAAAAATGAGATAGTACAGTGGATGCATGGCTTGAAACTGGCCGGGGTAGCATGTTCTGAAGGATCCTGGAGAGGGTTCAGAGAGAATAAATAAATCAAAAAAGCAATAAAAGAGAAAAACAGAGTCCTGAGCTGAAAAGAACAGTGTGAACAGTTACAGAAAGTGCTATAAATGTATCTGAACGGAATGGAACGTGAATGACAGGACCACAGGAATTTTATGTTAGGAAGCAAAAGAGACCTTTGTTCATGTGCTGTGTGGTATGCTTGGTGTAGAAGAACTTTGTGTGCACTTACAGCATGGCTGTTTTTGTGGGTTGCAGCTTCACTTATCCCCAGGCTATTTCTGGACCTGTTAACAAATTCACAATCTTCACCCACTGAATTTTTTTTTTCTGGATAGAAACAGCTTAACTGACTTCTAGCTTTCTGAATATTTATTATTGAATTTTGAATACAGTATCAAAGAAAAGATAACTTAACTATTTAAGAGCCCATGTTCTTGATTCTAGGTTCATAATTCACATCTCCAGTAATATCAGTTGCTCTGATCTATTAGGTGTATTTTAAAGTAATATAAAGGTTGACTCCATGGTTGTAAATGAAGGATAGAATGTTTTATATAATTTGATACAGTCAGAATGATTTAAAGGTCACTCATCTATTATGTCTTCATTCTTTTGTCTTTTTTCCTTTCTTTCTTTCTTTTTTATTTCTTCCTTCCTTCCTTCCTTCTTTCCTTCCTTCCTTTCTTTCTATTATTAATTTGGCTGTCTTTGGATTAGCTATTTCTGGGTATAGAAAAGCAGCCTGTAGAATGAGTATCAGAATTCTGTGGAATATGGAAATTGTTTTTATATTGTGGAAGAAATCTGATTACCCTTATTGATCATTCAGTTGGTCTTTCCTCTCTTTTGTTGTCGATCTTATTTGGTTATATAATTAGCATCATTAGATCATTAGAGTATTCCTTCAGAAGGCATGTGGTTTGGTGGTCACTGACAACCTTGATGAAGGTCAAGGTCAGCATAGCTAAGCACACTCTCCACATATCTGAGTGGCTGGCCTTCTAGAGTTAACTAATTCTTTTCCCTGCAAATGTCATTATATCTATACGAGTTTCCATGCAAGTCCTATGAGTTTCAAATTACTGTTGGCAAACTAAACCTTGGAAGTGATTTTTTTTTCTCTTCTATGATGGAAAAGATAAAAAACTTTGTAGGCTAATCATACAGGCTGAGTTAAGATTAAGGTTGAAAAACAAAACAAAACGAACAAACCAAAAAAAATCAGTTCTTCCACTTTTAAGATTCTCTGAGACCACCAGATAGTGAGAAATTGTTCAGGGGTGGAAATGGAAGGCTGGGCTTTTTTGTCACAAGAGCGGTAGCAATGTTAACAGGTTTCTAAAGGTTTCAAACGTGAGCATGTTTATTAGGTTCATGACCATGCATAACTTATGCTTCATTCCATGGTCATAAAAAATATCATTTGCAATATATGCAAGCCTCTGGGATGAATTCTTTTTCCACACTATAGATGGAATAATATAGACCAGACTAGGGCACATGATGAGACCCAGATTGGGCATTGGTTCTTTGATTTTGAAGAAACTATATCTCACCAACTCACTATTTCATATGAGGTGGTTAAATACAGAAGTTTAAACTTAAATGTCCTTAGAAGCCTAGAAAGAAAATTCAAGGGAGCAGATTTGTGTTAAATCTGTGGCAAATGGAGAGTGTATGACAACTCTGACTAGGGTAACATGGCAGTTAAAGCTCACTTAAAAATACTGTCTTACAGTAAACACAGGAGTGGCAGCATTTGAGCCCAGCTATCAGTGTACCATGTGATGTCATTTAAACTCCTCCCATTTGGGTATCAATTACATGATCCTAAAATGATATTTCGATGGAAATTGAGAGTGAAAGACCAAAACTTAAACATTGTATATAGACTGAAGAACAACAGAACAAAGTAATAATTTTAAGGGGGTGGAGATGAACTTAGCTTAGGCAGAACAACCCAAAAGTCCAAGAGACTACAGTTATAAACATGTTTAATATGAGTAATGCCCATGGGCAATATTGCTGTGAGGGGAGCAGGACACAATTGCCTCCAAATGGGACAGGACAAATGTGCTGCTCGGCCTTAGGCAGTCATCTCTCCACCACGTTCAGCTTTGGTTTGACCCTCATTATGAGGGAGTCCAGATGTGCTCAGTGAGGATGAATAGGTATGAAGCCTCTCGGAAGCACCAGAGCTTACAGGGTAGAAAACTCTTTTGAGGAGATGCAAAAAGTCATGTGAACTGATTGGGCTGGATAAGAGGAGGGACTAGTGTGGCTCAGCCTCTTGCTGTGTGACCCCTCTTACCCCCACCCATGCAGTGCTTAGGGAGTACTAAAAGCCGAAACTTCAAAGCCACTAAAAGTATCAAATTCTTTTTTTCATCCTCGGAGCTTTACTCTCCTGGCTAATTGCCTTCATTTTTGTCTATTGCCTTGATCTGTCTGAGTTATCAGACATGTAGGAAACTCCCATTTAGACTTCTTTACAGCAAGAGATTAAAATGATGGCCATCTCTTTTGACTCTATCCCAAATTTGCAGGAGAGATTCCATGATGTCTGAATTGGGTCAAGGGTTCAACCCCATCTAGCCAATCATTCCATGGAGTGGGTGTGAACTCCTTGGGTTGAGGATGGTTGGAAAATCTTCAAACCAATGGGGCCATGTGAGATGGATGGTGTTCCTAACAAGAAGTTTGTACATTGGAGCCCTACCACTCACTGACTCAGAACACAGCTTTATTTGCAGATGGCCTTTGAAGAAATGGGTTAAAATGTGGTATCAGGATAGGCTCTAATTCAAGTGGACTAGTAGTGTCTTTCTAAGAAGACATTTGAACACAAAGAAATCAGGGATTCATGCACACTGGAAAAAAAATCCCTGCATAGATAAAAATAAACAAACAAACCAAACAAAAAAACAAAATCAAAAATGAGTTTCTGTAGGCCAGGTAGGTGTCTCAGAAGAAACTAACCTTTACAAATTGCATTTGTGCAAAAATACTCTTGTTTAAGGAATTAGGTCTATGGTGTTTCCCTATTATAGACTAAGAAATGAATAAGGACAGTCAGGGAAGCTCTGAGAACAATAGGATTTATTGTAAACATTTTGTAAACCATTTATGCAAAGATACTACCATCATCATCACCACTACCACCACCACCACCGTCATCATCATGGACAGAAACAATAGATTATAATTGTACAGACTTCTGTAGCTCTTGTCTCCTGGTTTAGGAGTTTGTCACTAGATGTGTTAGGGTTTACACTGCAGCTGTTCAGCAGTGTTTTTAAATCACTGCTGTATTCTTGGTTAGAGTAGAAACTTCAGACAGGATGAAGCCACAGTGATTATGAAGATTTGGCTGTTGATAGACGAATCTACCCAAACCATAACCATATCTTCCTTTCCTCCTCCCCACCAACCATAGTCACTGTGAATCTTTTCCTTGTTCCATTCCCCTTTACAGCCACTTCGAGAGCTGTGTTCTAGGTTCACAGCTTCCCTTCTGCCACGAATGCCAGTGGAGATGGTATTCCTGTTGGCTTTTCTGTGCCTAAACAGATATGAACCTATAAGAACTCTTTGTCCTGAATGGTGTGCATTGCTTCATCAATTTTCTGATTGACATGAGCTTGGACAGCTTATGCTGGGATTGCTGGGGAGTGCAAACCTAGCTGTTAACATTAATGAGTCTCACCTTCTAACCTCACTGATACCCAGGATCCTGTCCATTGCTAAAAACCTTTCTGTGGGCCTGGAAACAAGACTTGGCTATTCCATCTGAGATCAGTGTCTTCTTTTGTGAATAACTTTGATATGTTGCAAGCAAACCATTCAATTCAATACTATTTTTAGCATACCAGAACCAAAGAAATCTTTTCCTCTTCCTGATCTTTTTTGGACAAATGATTCTAATATCCTGAAATGGTTGACAACTTTTACTAAGCTTAGCATACTTTATCTGAAATACCCAGGATCAGAAATACATTTGGCCTTTGGATTTGGTGTGAGAGTGAGCGTTACACTTGTTGAATGCACATAATGAACTATTTCAGTGAATAGATACACGTGTAAATGCAAAATTCACTTATGTTTCATATACACTTGCTTCCACAGCCTGGAGACATTTCATACTGGATTTTAAATAATTTTATATGAAATAAGTTTTCATACTAAGGAATTTTCTACTTGTGATATGTCAGCATTCTAAAAGTTTTACAGATTTTAACATTTTGTATTTCAGATTGTTAGGCTGGGGGATCTTCAAACTGCATTTTGAAATAAAACCTTGGATTTTTCTTCCTTCTTCCTTTTGTAACCATTGTTGCCAACCTGCTCTGCATGCGTGCATATGTGTGTGTGCAGGTGTGGGTATCCTAGATAATATCACTGAGCTATACCTCCAGATCACATTATTTCATTTAATAGTCTAGTGTATATTTTTTAAATGAAGCAAGTAAAATTTTAAGTTTAAATTTCCCCTAAATTTACAGTTTGTGAATAGTATAAGCTGACCCCATTTCTAATTCAAAGGCTGCCAGTTTAGGTTGTCATCTCCTGAATCTCAATAAAGCCATGTTGAATTGGCTGGGCTAAGTAGCCTTTTTATTATAGAGACTTAATACACGCTGAGGTTATTCATGTAATAGACCCTGTCATGAATGTTGCTGCTACCGCGGCTGCTACCAACTTCTTCTCCCAATTCTTAGCCAAGAAGATAACAGAACAGAGCTTCAGGGAGGTTCAAAGCCCACAAGTGTCATTAAGGATTAAGGTCTATAGCTAATCTTGGCCCAGCCATGCAATAGCTTTAAAAGGTGATGTTTTGGATGCATTTGCCATACTAAAAAAAGAACAGCCAAATGTTAACCAGAACATAAATCATGCTGAGAGATGGTCTGCCTGACTTGGCCTCTTCAACAGCATCTTCCTATCTTACCAGCTCATTGTTGTGTATCTGTTAGTGTAAAGAAGATCCTACAAGATAGGGTGGGATTAGGTGGGAACCAGGGCAATCCATCAAATATCTTGATGGGAAGGTTAGGCTCCACAATTACAATTGTCTTTGGTCTGCCAGCTCTTCTATTACAGTGGCCCACCCTATCAGCATGCTTAAAATATATGCTCACATTCTGCCTGGCAACCAGGACACCTCACAATCACAGCTTAACACGAAGCACTGGAAATGGCTACCGCCAACCAGTCAGGTAAACGTTCACTCTGAGGGTAGCTGCTCTCCCTTGACTTTAATTTTGTTGGCTCAGTGGGCTGATTCTAATTTGGAATAAGCAAATTTAGCTTGTCTGAGGCTGGTGGGCAGGTGTTGATTTCTGTGACTGAGCTTTTTGAATTCTTAGGATATCTAGATTTTCTAGGCTGCCATCACCTTATCAGGAGACACTTTCATTTTGTAGCAATGTGCTGTCTTGGCAAATCCCTTTATGTAATAGTTTGATTGACAGTGTCTTAACAAGTGTGTGTGTGTGTGTGTGTGTGTGTGTGTGTGTGTGTAAGTTAATTTTTCAAAGATAGGAAAAGAAGACCTATCATGGGGGTGAGGAACAGGAAAAAGAAGCTGTTGATAAATTAAACTGAGTGAGCAAAAGAGGACAGTGTATTACAGTTCTTTCCTTCTTCATGTGCATCCACTCAATGCTGAGATGTCATTACACATCTCACTGAGTTCTTAGGACATAGAATTTGTGGTTAGTTTCATAGCTGCTTCGTGGAGGTCATGGATGAGAAGACAGAGCCCAAGTCAACCTGATTGTAAATGGTCCTGGGAACTAATGTAGGCTAATCACACATCAGTGTTCACTTCTGTCTTCTATGATGAACTGTCACATTTTGCAACACATTTCACTTTGCCTTTTCTGAGAAAAAAAAAAAAAACGAACAACAAACTAATTAGTAGTGAGAGGAGGTGAAATGCTAGAAGCAATCAATACTTTCTCCTTTACTGCAGGGTTTAATGGACAGTTCTATGCCAAACCACCCAAAGCACATTATGCACTTTTATAATACGCAAATACTTAATTGATACTTCCTAAAGCTCCAAGAAGGAAGTTATCCACGGGAGGTGGGGGGGAACAGGGGAAGAGGAAGGAGAGGGAGAGGGAGAGGGAAGGAGGGAGGGAGGGAGGGAGGGAGGGAGGGAGGGAGGGAGAATTAATGAATGAATCTGATGGTTCAAGGTCAAGCCAATTTCTTATAAAACCCAAGAGGTGGAATGTGGTAACACATTTTTTTTGGCATGTTTTGAATGAAGTCTTTATGGGCTGTTAATATTTTAGTCTTCCAAGCCTTACAAGATTGGGAAGCGGACCAAGAGAGTTTGCAATCATGATGACAAGAGTCCTGAGACTAGACTAAATTCTGTCACTGTTTTGGGCTCCAATATTAGTACTCAATCCCCTGAAGGTCCGGATACAGATGGCAGAATAGAGCCCAAGAATATAACCTAGAGATTATGCATTTATTCAGCCAATCTATAATACAATGGCTTCTTTAAAAACTCACATGCCAGATTCATGTTCAAGAGACTCCCCCAAAAGTAATGTGAAAGAGATTAGACATTTGGGGGAATGGTTATCAAGAGATGGGGAGATAACCTTGCTTGGGAGAATTTATATCTCTATGGTCTATCAGAAGAAGGTGGAAGCAGAAGAAGATGGGAGGAGAGTGGAAGGAGGGAAATTTGTACTCAGGACAGTTTATTTTGGGTTTTTATCATGTTATTGTTTATTGTTTGTGATGTATGTTTAAAGCATAATTTATGGAATGGTTTTATATCTTATGAAAACAATTTCATTTTCTAATCTAACTATGATTTGTTTAAAGTAGAAAAAATACTTTTTAAAAATCATTTGTCCTAACAGTGAAAATTAGATATTAAGGTTTGGCTCATGACTGGCTTATCTGGATCACAAAAGAGCTCCTCTTTGAGCCAAGTGCATTGAGGTTGCTATATGTTTTTCTACTTCTACAAGTAGTTGTAGGAGACCCAGTTAGTGGATGAGAATTAAGACTCCAAACTGCAGCAGGCAGTGGTGTTCAGTTCTTCCCTTTTTGTCCCCGTCTCTCTGTAGTTCTTGTTACCACTGGGCAGCTCCAGCAAGTTGCAAGTACATCCTCCACATTGCCAATGCATGCACCTTGTCGTGTCATTGCTATAACCTGGCCGTTTTACAGAGCACTGTGAGATATATTTCCCAGTGCTGTTGCAGCCACTACTGAAGCCAGTGGTGGCAACTCTGTGTCAGGCCTGAGTTAGGTAGGTACAGGCAAGGTTGGACATTTTTGGGGGTTTTCAGGAAACTTTTGAGAAGCTGGTATCTCTCAGAGAGTTGCCACATTTTAGTGCAATAATGGGTTTTAACACGTTTATTGTTTAGATTATGTGAGTTATTGTGTGACAAATGTTTGGCATCTACAAGGGTTTTGGTAACAGGACTGATGTCCATTGAAATATGACCAACTTTTGATCCAATTCTACTTCTGGGATGTATGCTGAAAGCACAATTCCAGATGTAGGAATAGATGCCCAGAAAGAGATTCAAGTTCCTCACAGAAAGATCTCTAATTGGACCTACAAATTATTGAGGAATACAAGAATTGTTAACAATGAACTGTCTACTCCAAACAACATGATGAAGCCACTGAAAATTACCTGGCATGATTTTATTTTGTAATTCCCAGGCATAATAGGCTAGATAGACAGGATATTCAGTCAAAGTCACTGAAAGATATTCAGTGACTTTATATATATTATAAAAATACAGACCATTGACAAACTGCACAAGTATTGTATATCTGGTTTTATTTTATAATCCAGAAAATATAGATATTAGAAAATTATCCCAAATTTTGTTGATAGAACAGCTAATGAAAATCTTGGAGAAAAAAACTCAACATTTTGTTTTCTTAAGACAGTGTCTCTAACTCAGGCTTGTTTGGAATTTAGGTAGCCTAGGCTGGCCTTGAATTCACAATCCTCCTGCTTTAGCTTCTTGCATGCTGGGATTGTCTTTGCAGACTCACCCAGAATATTTGGTGAATCTCATAGACCTGTTTTAATGTAATGAAGTAGACAATCAAGACTGACAGTCATCCTCCTTACACAATATATTCCAGGCTAAACCAAGCCTAGCATTTTGTTTTGTAGTGCTGGAGATATTGATCGCAGGGTTTTGTGTAACTAGGCAAGCTTACACTTGCCTCCCACTGAGCTATAGTCTCATGAAGCTTACAAACCTTGAAAGGGTGGTTTCTGTTTCTTTCTTTTCTTTTTTTTTTTTACTAAGAACTTCCCCATGAATGTGCATTGCTTTGAATAACTTATAAAACCCCTAAACATGTACATTATTAAAGTCATTTGCTACAAATAATTCAGCACCTATTTATAAAGAGTGTCCCTGATGCCAGCCACCTTGCTTGCTCAATCACAGAAACCATCTCTTGAAATTTAGAGTGTAACAAATCATCCCAAATCAAAGAAAACGAAAATGAAAAGTGCATTTGGTTGTCTCTCTGGACAGGGATGAGAGAACTGAGGCTTTTGCCTCCAACATCCTATGTTACTCTGTCTCTGAGCAGCAGCTGAGTCAAACATTTTAGGACAGATGCTTACTTCCTTTAGACATGTTCATAAGCTCTTCCTATTTAGTATCTATCTCTCTGGTCAAACATATAATTGAAGGAAAAATGAAATTTACTTCTAATATACCTTCAAGATAGTCTCCCTATTTCTGATTCCAATCACATTGCTGTTTCTAAACCTTTCCCACATGGAAATTTTGGAGCTGCCCATATGTATGAGTGGAATTCAGGTTGTGCTAGTTAATTTTAACTGTCAACTTGACACAACCAAGAATCATTTGGGAATGAAGTCTTAATGAATAATTATCTAGGTCAGATTGGTATGTGGATGGTTGTCTTGATTACTTATTGAGGTAAGAAGACCTAGTCCATTGTGGGTGACACCATTCCCTAGGCAGTTGTTAGTAAACAGTGTGAGAAGGGGCAGTGTGACAGAGAGCAGCAAGGGTCCATACACCCTTTACATTTCAGTGTGAATGGGATAATTTTAGCTCTTGCCATGGCTTTTCCAACATGGTTGAACCTGGAATTGTAAGCCAAATAAACCCTTTCCCCATTATCTTCATTTTGGGTTAGTAAGTTAATAATTGAAGTAATTTAATAATTTAATTAGTGTAGTATTTAAGTTTAGTTTGTTGCACTGATGTAGTCTAATAAATGCATAGTTTATGGTCTTATACATAGAAGAAGAAATTCTTGACTTTGTTCACATTAGTAAGATTTTTGTTGTATTTTGTTATTAAGGTTGTTTGCTGTATATAGTAATATATTTGACATAACCATAATCTTGAGCAAAATAATTTCAGGGAGGAAATATTTGTTCTTGATCAGTCTCTGATATTTCACTCCATCACTCTGGGGAAGGTGGCCTGTTGAGCAGCATGGCATTCAGGAAGCTGAACCAGGAAGGAAACTTTCTGATGGGTTTCTGGTTTTTTCTCCCTCTATTTCATTCAGGGCTCCAGTCTATTAGATGATGCTGCAGATTATGTATGTTCCCTTAGCTAATCCAGGCTGGAAATGTCTTCATAGATTCACAAAGAAGAGCATTTGAGCAATCTCACAGGAGGATGCTTCAATGTAATCAAGTTGACAATCATGGTGAATCATTATACTCCTTTGAAAGAAGGAGGTGTCTACTGCAAAGAATAATCTAAGATAATGCATAGTTGGCAAAGTCCTCCGAGGATGTTAAAAATGCTGAGAGTGGTCCCCTTTTCTCACTTTTCCTAGTGTGTCTCACAGAATTTGGAGTGTTCCAGAGGTGTACCAGAAAACACAATGTCAATAGTCTGCTAGGGGAATTGACAAGGTGAGAGAAAATTGTTTTGTTTCTTAAGAACTGTCAGGTGCTTCTTTCTTAAGCAGTTTTTAAAGGAAGTTTTAAATAACTGTGCTTGTACTCATCAGATCAGATAAGGAAGTGCTGGCTGGGAAGCATGAGTGGTCCCGATGAGACTCTGTGGTGGAGGAGCATAAGAGGAGTTAAGGAGAAATACAACAAGCACTGCAGTGCAGTCACAGCCCCTGTTGGGGCCATTTTTATGGTGTGAAGATATAAATTGAAACATGTGGCTTTGAATTGCTGCTTGAGGTGCTAAGGGATATTTTCTTGGGAAGGGTTGTTTAATATGGTTGTAAACATATGGAAAATCAGTATATGTTAAAAAATAAAAAACAAACCAGAAATACTAAATACACTAACATAAAAAGGCACACCAGCATTAAAAGGTAATATTCTTGTAGCATCTCTCTGTTGCTACAAGATGTAATCAGCCATTCACACAAAATCTCAACTTTCACTGCATAAATTGGCCAAATGTAGCCTGTGGTGTAGCCTCTTAAGCTGTAGTTGAGAAGTTTTATGGCAATGGTCTTGGGGCTTTAAGTATCACCTATAATAAGAAATCAAACACACATTAAATTTTTGTTATCATAGAGTACATCAAAAAATTTTAAAGGAAGTGAGAAATGATAATTCATTAAAACTATAACAGGAATCACTAATTCTTTATGGGTACTTTCACTGTAACTTAATGACTTCAATGATGTAATTACAGTTTATAAAAGATGACATTCCTTTCTTTGGAAACCAGGGGGTGATGTTCACTTTTTTACATAAGTATGACTTCCCCATAGTCGTGAGCTGGAAGTCTATATGTTGAAATTTATCTACATGGTAGGCAATGCAGAATGTTCAATCTCCCAAATTATTTTTGTACTTAGTAGCCATCATAGGACAAGCATTTGCATCAGTTATAGAAATAACAGTGATAGCTATATTTACTGAGCCCACATCATGCCTGGCACCGTCTCAATGAAAAGTCCAAGGAGTAGTACTGTGTGTGCATTATCTTATTTTGTTATCATTCATTGAGGTAGTGCCATAATCATTTCTGGCCTTTCCAGACAAAAAGCTGATACTTGAACAGATCATTTAATTTAGGACCACACAGACGGTAGGAGTACAGCACAGAATAAGATTTGACTGCAGAATCTCATATTAGACTCTAAGCTTTCTATTCCGAGGCACATGTGAAGGATTGAAATTATCTGAATAATGTCTCTCATTTTCATTCTTTTTGGAGCAAAAGAGATTTGTTAATTATCAGATTCATTTAACAATGTTGGGCACTAATATAGCTATTAGGCAAACCCAATGTATTTGTATGGGGTGGAAGTACTCCGTTCTTGATTCAGTTTATATTTGGTGAATCAGAAACATGGATTCTTTGGAATATCAGGGGATGTTCAGCTCCAGTGAATTGAGATAAAGCATCCCTGACTTGGGAGTAATGAAAGCTCCAGCAAGGATAATTTCTCACAAAATGAGGATTTAGGTTGTCTTACCTGCTGTTCTTGTTGTAGTCCACATGCCTAGTAAAGAAGCAGAAGCCTGAGATTCAGATTCGGAGCATGGCCTGCATCCATGACTGTCTTTGTTGCCAAGGTGATATGATGTTAACTTGTTTATGGAAATGAGGAGTGGGGTGGAGGGTATATGCTGGAC
Organism: Rhynchomys soricoides; assembly: GCA_019843965.1. Classification (NCBI taxonomy): domain Eukaryota; kingdom Metazoa; phylum Chordata; class Mammalia; order Rodentia; family Muridae; genus Rhynchomys; species Rhynchomys soricoides. The sequence continues at coordinate 680,806 of JADRCH010000225.1, read as the reverse complement.
TACATGTGAAAGGAATCTATTTGTTTACCTTTCTTGGTTATTCAGTCACCCCTCTCTATTCCTTGGGCCTGCAATTGCAGTTTCACTCAACAAGGCTTAAGAACATTTGAAAAAAATGCATCTTTACTGGGCATGTGCAGACATCTTTCTCATCAGTATTGCCTGACCAACACAGGAGAGCATCTATCCATAAAGGACAATTAAATTTACAATACACACGGTACTGCAGACAACTCGGAGTATATTTAGGTTAAGTGCAATGCTACTATATCTTTAAAGGACTTGAGCATCCATGGGTTTTCAAGTCTGGAATGGGGAATGTTAAGGCTGAAAGTAACACATGGTGGACACTGTTGACTTGTGTTTTACTTGAAAATAGGCAACTTCTTATGCTAGTTGATTAACCGTCTTTTTTCCCTAGCCGTTTAATTATTATTATACTGTGCGTATGTGTGTGAGCATGCACGTGCGTGGTATGTTTATGGTATACATGTGCCACAGCCAGTGGGTGGTGATCAGAGGACAACTTTGTGGAGTTGGCTCTCTCCTTCTACCCTTATGTGGGTTCTGAGGAAGAAACGCTGGTTACCAGGCTTGCATGGTAAGTACCTTTGCCTCCTGAACCATCTTGCTGGCCTCATGAACTCTTAATATACTTGTGCAAGCACAGCTGCACACAGTGAGAACAGGAAGTGCAGTTAGATCTCAAGTATTTCATGCCAAAGGCCTGGCGGGTTAATCACACCACAGCTTTGTCTACGTTCATGCCCTTACTCTCACCTTCTTGCCCCTCCCTGACTGCTGCTCTTCCATTCAGCTGAGACTCATAAAACAGTGAAAATTGTTCAATGAGAGATTTGTATAGACAACATGGCAGCCTGAAGGGTCATTTCATACTCAACTCTTGGTGTTTATTAATCGTTGTTTTGAGTTGTCCTTCTGAGTTTCTGATGGACCATAATATTTTTAAGGCACAAAGACTCTCCACAGTATGAACAACTGTGATGGGAAGGTCCGTGCTCTGACGAGCATGACTGTCTTTAGCACGAGGTGGTGGACAATGGCATTTTAAGTATTACTGAAGCATTGTCTCTTCAACATTTATTTGGAGAAACTCTGTTGGGGTCGCCACAGGATTAGAGTTCTCAACTGGAAGCAGGGATACCTGGAAGGTGCATAATAAATATACACAGACTGCTTATTGGGTACAAGCAGACAGGCAATTTTTCAAGTTTCTCTCTCTTCTCTCTCACTCTCTGCTCTCTCTCACTCGTTTGCTCCCTTGCAGCTTGAGGCTGCACACACTCTGCATCCTCCTGCTCACTCTGCTTTTCTCCTGTGCGCTTTTTATTTCTTGAACTCTCACACCACTACACACCTCTGTGAGTTTCCCATTCACTCTCAGACACTCTTCACACACACCCTGCGTGCACTCTCCTTTCACTCACACACACTCTCTCCATTCACACCTCACACTCTCTCTTCACGGCTCTTCTAATGCTCCCTACATTTACCTCACATGCTTCTCACATGCTCTCTCGCCATTTTTTTTTTTTTAATTTTTGAGACAGGGTTTCTCTGTATAGCCCTGGCTGTCCTGGAACTCATGCTGTAGACCAGGCTAGCCTCGAACTCAGAAATCCGCCTGCCTCTGCCTCCCAAGTGCTGGAATTAAAGGCATGTGCCACCATGCTCTCTCGCCTTTTTCTTGCCCCAGTCTTTTATTGATACTCCAAAAGCAGGTAGAATAAAAGACATTGTATACTCATTGCCAAACCAAATTCAAAAGAATAACCACATCCCACAAAGAATCAAGAATTGCAATTGTTCCCCAAAGTTTCAAGCTTTCCTATTCCCAGGCCTGTAGTCAAAATAATAATAATTGCAAACATCATAATTTAAACCTTAACTTTTAACTTATTATACTTCAGAGATCAGAGCTCTGAGGTCAGCTACTTGCATTTTCTTGTGAAGCTCTAATGATAAATGACATGGGCAAAGCTGTCAGGCAGTGGCCTGAAAGAATCAAGTTAACCCTTAACTCAGTAGCTCCGCTAGCTTTCTGTTTCTGCCCATTGCACTCAATGGCTCTCCTAAGAGTCCCAGTGTTTTGACTTAGTTTTAGTAGTATAAGATTTTATGTATTCTTTACTTTCTTATCCAGGAACCACTCTCAAATGTTGCACAAAACTTACTTTATAACTTAATAGATTTTTCCGTTCTCAGAGTCCCAATGTTGGCTCTAATTTATTTTCTAATAATTTCTCCAAACTTTCTTTGCAAGTCAAGCATTAATCTGGAACTACCATTGTGCAGTTATTGCATTGTTTCCAAGATGAGAACACACAGCATGCATCTGGGCCATTAGGACTGGACTGTGCTGTGCCTCATGCCTCAATTTTTAATTGTTTAAGAATCATTACATCGCGGTACATCTAGTTTCACAGAATTCACCAGAGTAGAAGGAGAAGGGAGTAGAAAAGTCAGATATAATAGAATAATTATGCACACCAAGGTCTACTGAAAAGCAGTCACACACAAATGAAATCTATACAGCCATTGTTGAGGGCTAAGGTTAGGAGAAATGGGAACAACTGTTTTTTACAAAGAGTTGCCATGAGTTCCTGAGATGTCTCCATCCAGGCCTACTGTAGGCAGTCCCTTATTTCAGATGGCAGGTCTCCTAGGGAGATGTGTCTCCTGCTTCTCAGGGTCCCAGACATCATCCTTTCCTACAAGGAGTTGCATGGGCTTCTGAGATGTCTTCATCCAGGCCTTCTGCAGGCACTCCCTGTCATTGTATGCTGTCCCCAGCAAAACCCCACAGTTGGCAACCACCACTGAGCAGATCTGGATGTGTATAAACCAGAAACCTATCCTATTTCCCTAGTTCTTCTGCCTCTGAAGCTACTTCCTTAGTTACTCTGAAAAGATTTTATTTTAACTTAAAAGCATACAGTTAGCTCTGTGTGGTGGCATATATCTGTAGTTCCAGCACTTGGGAGGCTGTGACAGGAGAATCATTGTGAATCTGCTTAGTTAGAAAGACTTTATCCCAAGAACAGCAAAGAATAAAGTGCGTTTACACAGGAATTCTTTAGTCATTGTGTAATAGCAGGTCTACATAGATGCAGATACAATTGTATTGTTACGGTAAAATAATCATAAAGGCAGCAATTTCCTCTATGTTTTATGTTTTACTTGTTGCTTAAATTTTAAAAGAACATTATGACAGGTACAGAACTGGCTTTTTACCAGTATGGGAAAATAAACCCTTAATCCCAGTAATGGTAAAGGTGGAATTGTCTAGACTTACTAACTCTGGGCCCGATGGGTTATTTACCTTGAGTGGACTCAAGGGTAACTTGTGAGGCCAGTTTCAGAGGAGAAGTATATAATCTTGTTATCTAGGGTTCTTGGCATCACCTTGCAGAAGCTATTTACCATAGAGACTCTAGACCTGTTCCCTTCTTATGCAATATCTAAGAATATATGCTTGTCAAAGCCAGTTTACCTGCCTCTTTTTCACTTCATGCTGTACATCATTTGTATGTAAGTTCATCTATCTTTCTGGTTTCAGTCTTTAAAAGATGTCTAGGGGGTAGGGTGCACTGCAGTGAGAGAACCTGTACTTACTATGGCCTGAATTTAGGCTCAATCTTTAGCATTGGCCATCTTCCCCCCCCCCCCCCCCCCCCCAAATAACAAACAAACAGATGGATAGAGATAGATAGATAGATAGATAGACAGACAGACAGACAGACAAATGAAACAAAGCAAGCCTTAAAAGCTGAATTTAAAGTTATGTAGTGAGTTTTTCCAAAGGAGAAATTCTGAAGCTGCTTTCTTGAGACCTTGGGACTTGGATGACTGGGATGGTGGGCAGGTAGGCCGATGGGCTGATGGATGGATGTGCTGATGGGCTGATTGGCTGATGAGCTGGTGGGCTGATGGGCTGGTGGGCTAACAAGGTGCAAAACTAAGACCTACTTTTGAGAGGAAGTGCTAGTTTAGTTTTCATGGTACCAGTGTGACAACATGTGACAACATGTGACATATATGGACCACGTGTTAGCAGAGTCTCCCTTAGCTAGTCACAGCTCAGGTTTTGGCACTCTGTAAGCTTTAGGGATGGGTCCTGGAATCATGAAACTAGTATGACCGTAGCAAACACTGAGAAAGTGTTGCCATGACGGTATGATCTTATATGTTCTAGTTCCACTCACTGTTTATCCACATAAACAATACAGAGTGCTTTGGACCTGTGCTATGGACCCCGGCTTCAATTCTGCTGCTCTTAGTCCTTATTCTCGGAATGTGCACCCCCACTCTGTCCTGTACCCCTGCTATCTCTGCTCATGACCTCTTCTCTCCGATGTCCTCAGTTCCCCCTACCCCTATATATTGTACTTCTGAACATGCACTACCCAGATTGTAATTACATTGTTACCTGTGTGCATCTCAGGAAAAAGAGGCAGGTTTTATTCATCTGTATTTCCTCAGCTTCATTCCCCATGCTTTCAATACCGCTTGACAAATATTTGCCGAATGAGTGAACAAATCTGCCAGGAAATGTACTTTCCACACACTCTCCAGCCATGCTCAGGCTGTAGGCAGCAATGCTTTAGCTGTCATGCATTTTCCTGGGTGTTCCATAACTTTCTTTTAGTCCCAGGCAGGGGAGATGGAGAAGAGGCTTCTTTCCCTGGCCTCCCTTGCAAATCTTTTCCTAAACTTGAAAGAAGGATCAAAGGCAGAGCCCTGAGTTGCCAGCTTTGGCCTTTGTTATTACTTTCCCTTTACAGATAAGGACTGAGGAGGATTTCATGTGTGTCTCACAACAGACTTTGATCTCACTTGGTTGATGTGAATGATACCTTGCCCACTGTACATTGCTTGGGACTTATATAAAGCAATAAAAAGACATCTGTGTGACAGTCAAGTGGTGCTGAGGAAAGCTGTGGGCTTTATTTCATTAGGTGTAATGTATTCTCAGCAGAGAGTGGGCTGCATGCATAATGGGATTCTTGGAGCTGCCCAGCAGATACTGGGTAAGGTAATTGCATTAGTTTGCTACTTTCAGACTTATTCAAGGGAAGCCCGAGCTCTCCTATTTGATTTGTGAGTCCTGCTCTCACTCAGCTTTTCTCCCGAGGTCACCTTTATCAGCCCATGTATCTCATTGGCTCTGACTGGCAGCCTGACTCAAAATGCTGCATAGCAAGCCTCTGAGCATGCCCTTTGTGGTTACAGAGACTGCTGGGTAAAGCAAGGCAAAGCCCTTTGAGGACACAGAATCTGACTTTATATCTCCTGTTGACGGGTTTCCTAAGAAAGCAGAGGGGTGTCCACAATGGTGATAGTGCTAGGCGATTCAAATGTGGATGTTTACATTTTGGTAAAATACTTAGTTTATTAGGAAAAATTAAAAATGCCACAGGAGACAGGATTTCACTGATGTGATGTTCAAAAAAGAAGTTGAGAGCTCCAGTTTAAAGGTGAGATAACCAATTTTCTACCTCTGGAGATCAACCAAGGGCAACAACAATAGTCCTCATCAGTGTTCTCAACATGCGGGCCATAACCCCATTGGAGGCTTCTTATTAGATATTTACATTATGACTCCTAAAAATAGCAAAATTACAGTTAGGCCGCAGTAAATGCTTTTCTGGTTGGGAATCACCACAACTTAAGAGCTGTATTAGAGGGTTGCTGTGTGAGGAAGATTGAGAACCAATGGCCTGTGTGTTCTAGCAGCCTCTTGGACAAACCTAACCAACAACCCACAAACGTACTCTTCATTTCTGGTGTTGGGGTTTTTGTTAGGCGGCCTTTGGGTCATATGAGAGCATTGTTAGCCCTAATGGGAAATTTTCATTTAAACTCTGTATTTATATATTGCTTTACATGTGTTACAGGTATTTTTAGGTAGATAGTTAGTACTCTGAATCCTTGTGACGTTTTCAGACATCTTTACTGTTATTTTACCCTCTTCCCTTCTGTATTTTTGGTACCCCCCCTTCTTACTTAAAGCCCCACCCCCTTTTTTATTTCCTTAATCAGACCACTGTTCTCCTATCTATTGCCTCCCCATTCCTTCATCCCTGACAGGTTGTGAATTCATATCTGAAGATGTAGAGCTAGGAGCCTCAGTGAGAGAGAACATTAATTTTTTTTGTCTGAGATACCTCCTTCAATATGTCATTTTTTTTTAGTTCCATTCTACTTACCTACAAATTTCATTATTGCTTTGCAGCTGAATAGTATTCTTTAGTGCGTATGCACCACGTTTTTGTTATCTGTTACTCAGTTGAAGGACATTTAGATTGTTTCTACTTTCTGGCTAGTGTGAATAGTTGATGTGGGGAAAGCCCAGGAGGCTCCAACCTTACAAAAAATAACCTGTAAGCAATGAAGGAATGCTGAGAGCAGGAGAAATTCTCTTCCTCAGGGAAAAGCATAGCAATTGGCTGCTCAATACTGATGGTCAGCTTTGAAAATGGAATATATATATATATATATATATATATATATATCATTATACAATCATACAGACTGTGAGGGTTATTTAAAATAATAAAAATAGAGGCCATGAAACTGAAAGAGAGCAAGCAGGGAGATACGAGAAGATTTGGGAAGAAAGGGAAGGAGAAAATGATGTAATTACAATCTATTAAAATAAAAATAATAATAAAATTGTGAGAATGCTTGAAGGTAATTTTCAGAAGTAGTATTAGAAGTCACATGGAGAAATGATCATGCTGCCTAAGGTGGTAGTCCAGGAGCAAATGTGTGAGAGGCAGATCCAGAGTCCTGCTTGGTATGCACTTAAGAAATATTTGCTAGGAAGAGGGAAGGGCAGGTAAAATAATGGCAAGAACTCCAATGTCCCCATGCCTGTTTTATGTCAAGTTACTATTTGAAAATTATACATACAGTATTTATTTTGATTCTGAAAACTTGTTTTCATCTGATAGATAAAGGAACAAAAAATATATTTTGCCTGACTTCACAGTTACTGGTGTCAGATCTAATGTCTGCTGCCCAAGGCCATTCATTCAAGTGACCTCTCTGCTTAAACACTGAAGGATAGTGGGGTTTTGATTCCTACCTGCTTGGATTCCCTATGGCATGATAATGCTGTGCGCTTATCTCAGTTAACCCTTTTCTGATGAATATACTGCACATATTGTTCATTGGTTAATTTATGTCGGGGCTTGCAAGGCTAAATTACAGGCATTTGGGGAAGTTTCCTGAGTCTCTGAACAAGACTGTGATCACTTCTGTCATCTCATAGGGAATTCTTCTTCAGCGTCCTCTGCACTGTTATAAAATACGTGTGACAACATAGGGTAAGATTTCCAGGTCTGGTCATAGGCCTGCCCCACCCCTATTCCCCGTAACGGCTCATCTGTAACAGGACTAACAGCAGTGATGAGAGTTCATTGGACAGCTGTGTTGTTTGGCTCAGAAATGGCTCTGCTGATTCATCATGACATGAACGCGCAAGGTGCTTGTGAGACGTCTGCCACGGAGATGATGTTTTCATACTTCCTGTGTTCATCATGTTGGTGAGTTTACATGTAAATGTGTGAATTCACTAGTGTAGATTACTTAAATTTCCCAGTGTTAAATGCCTTTACATTGACCAGAAGCGTTCTTCTTCTCTTCCTGCTTCCTTTATAGACACAGTATATCTTTTCAGTGCCAGGCATAATGATCTATTTGCTAGGACAATAGGAATGGGCTACATATTGATTAAGTTTCACAACCTGATAAATAAAACCTGGTGATGTCTCAGAAGCCCTTCCTCGGATCTTTGGGGAAATCTCAGAATACCAGGAGCTTCCAATCTCGTAGCTGTAATCTTTCTAAATTGAACACCACTTGCATTCTCTGCAAAGAGTCTTGTTCTGTAAAACCCAAGGGCTAAAGGGGAAAAGGTATTTAGAAGAATTCATTAAAGAGTTTTCAAAGCTCCAGTAAAGTTTGATGTTTTTCCTTATGTTTGTCCTTTGGTGAGACTCATGTGCTGCTAATGATAGGATTTTCTGGCTTGGAGTGGTTTCATAGCCGAATGACCTTCCTTAAATATTGAAAATGATGGTTTTTCTCTTCCTTTACTTCTACACTACCTTCTGTGAAAAGAGGTCAGGCCATAAGTAAGTGATTAGAAGTATGCACATTTCAAACATATTTGTTTATTTACTTGTGTGTATATGTGGGTAGGTATACTTGTGATCAGAAGTGGGTGTCAGATCACTGGAATCTGGAATTACAGGCATTTGTGGGTACCCAGCTTGCTATGCCGGTGCTATCTTCTGCACTCTAGTTGTCATTGTTGCACAATGAAAATTCTTCACCACTGAGCTATCTCTCCAGCCCCAATTATGCACATTTCATATATGACATACATTTCAATCCTGACAAAAATTTCTGTACCATGTCAATGAAAATCAATAGTTTCATCACTGGAGATTAAGACAGAAGAGACATTAAAAAAAATCCTTTCTCCTAGAGTTTCTCAAAATCAGTCATGAATTATCTGCTTCAAAATATCTGGGGTTATTTTTTAAAAAAAGATTCCTGCTCTTCAATGTAACTTACAGTATCTCCAAGGGACCAGAAATTACAACCTTATAAGCCACTCAGGGAATTACTACAAACACTAGAGTTAGGCAATAGTGTTAATCTCCACAAAAAGTGGGCCAAAGTTGATGGAAGAGACTTATTATCAGTGGATAGCCAGGCAATAAATACAAGACTACGGTGCTTAGTTGTTCAGCGCCACCTTGATGAGCTGAAGTTCTGACATTCATTTGAAATGCATCTTTCTGCCTCAGCAATGTAGTTATGTACCTTAATTAGTTTGGTTTGACGGCCTTATTCTATTAGATAAGATGTGTTAATTACCCTGACGGCATTTTGTGGCAATAATGGCTCAGTGTTACATTAATAACTTCAAGATCATGAATAATATGCAGCACCTCTGTGACTGAGTCATTATTAATTTGTTTCATCAGTGCTGAAGTGTTTAAAATGCAGTTTCAAGCATGTCTTCTCAAAGGAAAAACACAGTACATGTATCGAGAAAGGTTCTCTTTTGTTCTGCTCTTAACTCTATCTGTGCTTTCACAATTAGTGATATCTTGGTCCCAATTAGTGAGGTAAAAATCCAATTTTATTTTACTTTTAAGAATGCAAGTAAATCAAAACAGAGTCCTTGCAGACAAATGAACGTGAAAAGCAGAGAGATATAAATTTTGTGAAATTGTTCTTCTTTTAATGAAGCTCAGGGGATATAATTTTATAGCAGGATTTTTTAATGCCTGAGTTTCTTCAGAATGTCATATTTCTTTTCCAAAAAATATATTTTGTTCCTTACCCATATGCTAATTGAACAGTAGACATGGTTCTGTCTACCTGCTCAGTATCCATTGCTATAGGTGAGAAATGCCTTTAGCGTCAATTGTTAGACAGTCATTTCTGACTGACAGTTCAGCACATTCTATTATACTGGGAACTGGGGCTGTCTCAAGGATGGGATATGATATAAACTAGTCCATCTGCCTTCGTCTGAGGATCTCTAGAGTGACTGGGAAGGGTGTGGACTAAGAACAAGCACCATAAATTTTAAGTTACTGACAATCTTGTCACAGTGAAAGGGAAGTTCATTATCACAGGAAAGAAAAAAAGCAGGGTTAAGGGAAGGGGTCTGAGACCAATCAGTGTTGGTAAAATTTAAGTCCCTTATGGATAACTGCTCCTTGCTTTTTATCATGGTGCACTCAGATATTTTAAATATTTTTAGTTTAAATCATGTCCGTAGAACTCCTAGAGCTGACATAAGAAATTAGAACTTCAAATATCTTATTAACTCTTGCATCTCCCATGACAGCAGTGAGTTTTCAATGTCTTTGTGTGCCTTCTCCAGCATATCCACTATAATGGGTGGACTATATTAGCAGCTAACCTGTATTACAGGAAGAGTGACTGTATAATTGATTTAAGATAAAGTGAAGAGTAAATGAAAGCAGTGTTAGTGTCTCCTAGGAACCAGCCTGCTATGGTATCTATATTCTCTCCAGTCCTGGGCATGGAGCAGTGTATAGAGGCCTCATTTCAGAAACACGGTGCATTAAGGAGTGCTGTGACCCAGCCCCTTCATCACTGCTGCTTCCTGTCCTTGAAGGTATTTTCACAGACAGCACATATACTAAGGTTTTTCAAGGTGTTGCCGGTTAGTGTTACACAGGGGTTGAAAGCATGGATTTGTGAATTAGAAAAGTGTTATTAAGAGTAACATCCACTTAGCTGAGTGACTGTGCAAATCCCTTCCTTCCAAAGTAGCTCACATGTGACGTGAGGATATCAGTAGCACTCACCTCATGGTGGTTGTGAAAATTCAGTGGTCTAAACTATAAACACTGCACAGCAAACTGCCTGGTCTCTCTTAAGTGCTTAATAGTGGTTCCTGCTGGTTGTAATGATGATGACAGTGACAATAGAAATATGTGGATCCTTTTGAGTGTGGTAGTTTATAGGTCGCTAACCATACACCCATATTTTGAAGCTGTATTTGTATATTAGAAATGGCTGATTTTGCATTGTTACAAAGTTCTGATCCAATCTCCTAGGTTTCTCTCAGCTACTTTTGGAATCTCAGTTTCACTTCCTCCTTCCTGTTCTCTGTCCTTCTTTATGGATTAGTCTCCAGACCCTGTCTTTTCTTCTGTGTATTTCTTCCTCTCCTTCTGCCTTCAGTTTAAGAACAGCTTAATCAGTCAACACTTACCTCATTGCTATGCACTAAGGATTTATTATTTCTTTATTATTGTTGTTTTGCTATCATTTCCCTCAGGCACCACATTAAAGCCAACTATTTGAAAACGACAGACAGTTTCTACTCATTGAAATACTTATCTCTGTACTTTATGGGCATACAATTTCACACTAATCACTTAAGAATAAGGAGAATTATCAAGTAGTACTTTATTATTATTTGAAACAAATAATAAAACTCAGTTAAAAGTCATGACCAGGTTATCAAAAGCCCAAATAGACATCCCAAGCTCTGAGAGATGGTGACTATGAAGACAGACTGTGCAGCTTATCATGCATGTACAGCAGTGCTCACGTAGGTCAATACCTTGATATATGGACAGAACATATGTTGGTACCTTTCAAATTGCTGCAATTGCAAGCACAGAAGGACAAACACTGCATCTTCTTGCTGGTGAGTAGATACTTTTAAAAGTTGGTTTGATAGGGATAGGGAGCAGGAATGGTGGGAAAGATGATGAAGAACCCATATTGACAGAACGTATCACATAGGGTGATTAGGTCCTGATGCTCTGCATCATGATGGGCTGATTATACCTCATAGTAATTTGTTATTTATCTTGTTAGAGCTAGAAACCTTAATGCTCTGCATCACGATGGAACTATACCTGTTTGAAGAGAAGCACTAACTGGATCATGCAGTACATATTGAACATATGTATTGAATTCTTATATTTCTTCCATTGATATATTCAAAGATTATGCCTGGATTAGAAAAAAGAAAAATAGAAAAATGTGGCAGTTCTAGCTCTTTGTACCTATGTATGCACAACAAAAGATTTGTAATGTGTGATATAATTTGTAGTCCATAGTCTTTGAATACTAATGCTAGGTTAATTTTATCATTATTCTTTTAATTATTTTATTGACCTCTAATTATTTCTCATAGTATATTATTAGTAAGTAATCTTTAGTCATACAAAAAGTAAGTTGCTCATGATATGAATGATTCACCGGCAGGGTTGGACTTATCTGGGGTTCTCTTTTGAGAAGCATTGATCTAGGGAGGTATCCATCAATGTATTAAATCTGACCCACAAGGTGGATTTTTACCTCCTGTAGTCACTACTAGACCAAGGCCCTTTGGTCTGCATTGTCTCAGGCTCTGTCCTTGGAAAATTAGTTATTTGGTGGTTTTGCAATCATTTCATCTTTTTTTTTTTTTTTAGTTTTTTGGTTTCTTCTTTTTTAAATGACTAGTATTTTGCCTCATATTCTGTGTGAGTCTATTTCTCTGTCTCTGTATCTCTGTGTCTCTGTATGTCTGTCTCTGTCTATCTATGTCTCTCTGTCTCTGTCTTTCTGTCTTTCTGTGTCTCTGTCTCTCCTCTCTGTCTCTCTGTCTCTCTGTCTCATCTCTGTCTCTCTCTGTCTCTCTCTGTCTCTCTCTCTTTCTCTCTCTCTCTCTGTGTGTGTGTGTGTGTGTGTGTGTGTGTGTGTGTGTGTGCATCTCTTTCTTTCCAAGGTCTTATGCAATCTAGGAAGACTGACTTAGAAATATATCCAAGGATAATCTTGAACTCAAGATTTTTCTGCCTCCATATTCCAAGTGCTGAGCTCATAAATATTCTTCCGTGCCTGGCTGCCTAATTCTTTTAAAGAACAACTAAAAACTTGTAGTTAACAGTATTCTTAATCAGTAATGTGGACAGAGGATAACCATGTCTTCATCTTGCCTATTTCTTTTGTAATTTATTTTAGAATTTCACACATGAGTACTGTATTTATTTCATTCCCCCTCTCCTCCCTCCATTTCGTCCCATGTCCCTTCCACTCTTTCTCAAATTCATGGATTCTTATTTTTTAATTATAATTGTTACATACATATGTATATAAGTTTATAAATACAATCTACCGAGGTGATTTATTGTTTCACATATGTATCTAGGGCTGGCCTGTTGAGTTGGGATAACCTATTATTCTGGAGAAGACTGGTTCTTGCTCTCCCAGCATCCATCAGTTAGTTGTCTATAGATGTTCTTCTAAAGGTGAGGCTCCATGGGATTTACCCCGTATACCATTCTTTAGGTCTTGTTGAGACAACCATATGTTTGCAATTTCCTGTGTGTAATTTCCTATAGAGAAGAAATCATCATATAACAGATGTTCCATCTTAGTCCTCTGGTTCTTAATTCTCTTGCATTCCTCTATGCTGCAATTTTTTCTGAGACTTAGCTGTAGATGTTGGACTGTAGACAGAGCCTTGGCTGTTAGAGGTTGGACTGTAGACATATCAGGTGAGTTTGGGAAGCCCGCAGTCACTGCTTCTCTGTATTTTGATCAGTTGTGACTATTATTCTCTGTTATTAATTGGTTCTCTTTTCTTCTCAATTCAGCATGAATCAAGTATAGAACAATAGGAATTTATCAGATATGCAGGCCTCAGACTCTACAGGAAACCTTGACTGACATGCACTAGTTTGTACACCACAGAACTTCAGCTCTCTCGTTAAGTGACTTGTAGAAGTACAGTCTGTCGTAGTTGTTTCTGGAGATGTTACCTTGCCAATGCTTCACAAGGGTTCTCTCACACAGTGCAGTGTATACTCAGAGGCACTGAAACAAAACCATTTTAATTTTGAGGTATAAATGCTGGATTAAAGTTCTAGTTCATTCACTTCTCAGCCTTAGTGACAAGCAAATTTAATGTGATTTCTTTTTCAGGTGCTTCCAAAGTCAGAGGATATGTATACATGCTGGCCTTACAAAACACTTTCCCTCTTGTACCAACTGCCTCATTCCTCCCTTACATTTACTATAGGTGTCAGTCCCACCCTGAGCCAAAGGCCTTTACTGTCTTTTTTTCATCTCCCACTTTTCTTCTGCATTTTGCTATCCTTCCGCTTTCCTTCCTGGATTCTACACTCACCTTACTGAGTTGTATGTACTCTATTCTCCCATCCCTGGACTTTTGAACAAGCGCTTCCCTTCACAGGAACTCTTTCCTCTCCCTCCTCCCCCTTTTTCCTTTCTCTCTCCCTCCCTCCCCCTCTCTCTCTCTCTGTCTCCCCCCTCTTTAGGAAACATACACAGCAGTTCACGTTCCAGAACTACTCTGCCCATCAGCTTCCAAAATTCCAAATACTTTTCTGGATTAAAGTCTCATTTCATTTCCTCTTACCTGCTTATTGAGCAGCCTGTTACCATCTTCCTTCAACTCTGCTATGAACTAAAGATCCTTGCCCTGTTCATTGCTCAAAGCCCCATGTATAAAAAAGATTAGTGTACACTAGGCATTCAATTAACATTTGTTTCACTAAGAAAATATTTTATGTAGAAATTCTACCATGTGTGAATGTTTTCATGTATATTTGATTTCATTTTAAGAAAGAAGTTAATCAACCAAGGACTAGTAATTAATAAAAAGAACCCTAATCAAAGTTGGTTTTTATGCATGTTTTGCATGTGATAAAAAGGTCTTGTTCATTCACTGGACTGAGGTTACCCATGGAGATGTAATATTTTATAAAATGTTTTTGCAGTTGTTAAAAGAAGACAGAAAATGGTATTTTTCCATTACCTGTGGATCTTCCTCTTCACAGAAGCACCTTCTCTAAGATGGGCATTTAAGACAATGACAATAAAGCCAAAGAGTAAATTGACTTTAAGAGAGTGGTAGTAAATATGGAAAGTCAATGTGATCAGAGATGATACATGCCATAGAGTAGCAGGACAGAAATCGAAAATGATTATCTTGCTGGAGGAACCAACACATCTATCCATAGTATAAGCTTAAAGTACATGCTTTGCCCTTTCCATCAAGAGCACCAGTTTATGGTGTGTTGAAATGTTTTCCCAGCCACTTGATATATGTAACTCAGAGCACTAAAACTGAGATGAAACCGCTTGTGCCACAGATAAAGTTAGATCTTACAACTAATCCAGCTTCTAGTTTCAATGCCGCCACTATTCTCTTGACTGAAGATAGCTGTACAAAGGTTGCATGGGGTCTCATGAGATCAGTATTCATTGTCTTAGAAAACCAGTTTATATTCATTTTAGAGAGAGAGAGAGAGAGAGAGAGAGAGAGAGAGAGAGAGAAGAGAAGAGGAGAGGAGAGAGAGGTGCATGTGTGGCTTATGTACAAGTGGGAGTAGCTATCAGTCCCCATATATGCAGACAGAAGCCAGATGACATGGACGTCCTATTCCATTAGTTTCTCTCTAGTCTTTTAAGACAAGGTCTCTCAGTGAACCTGAGGCAAGGTTGGAGATCAACAAGCCCCCGTGATCTTTCATCTCTATCCTCCCTACACATGGTGGGATTGATTGTAGGGCTGTGGTCCCCTTCCTGCACATAGTGGGACTGAAGGGCAGTGTTCCCACACCTAGTTTTTTACATAGGTTCTAGGGATAAGAACTAAGAGCTTCATGTTTGCTCAGTGTTTTTACTAACTGAGCTATTCTCCAGGTCCTCTTTTGTTAAATGCTAATTATTATATATTCATGTTCAAAGTGATGTGTTTTATTATGCCACGTCATGCATGTTATATGTTTCATTCATATCCCCCATGTTTACTGCCTCCTTAATTTTTTCCTGCCCAAGAGTCCTATTTCTTCTTATGTGAGTGTCTGTGAATACGTCTGTGCCTGTGTCTGTGGGCATGTGTAGAGGTGGTGTAGGTGGGTGTGGGTGTATGTTCTACATTCTGCATATGAGAGAAATTGTGATCATTGTTTTTCCTGAGTGTGGCTTATTTTGTTTAACATATTATAAAGTTCTAGCTATCTTCCTTAAAATGACATAATATATTTATGGCTGAGTATAAAATTCTATTGTGTGCATGTGCTTCTGGGTCCTAATTATTTTTCTTTTGTAGAAATAAAATAGCCCAAGAAAAACTTTCGGAAAATAAGCCCTTTCTTTGAAATGGTCTTTGAAATTCTTTGAACTGGCCTTAGCTTCATAAAACACTCTACAAAACTTACACGTTGTGGTTCAAGGTAAAGGCTTTCTGTCCCTGTAGTATAATGGTGTGGTCATCTTCCACATGGTTGAAGATTTTAGGATAGGATTAAATTCAATGTTCATGAATGCTTCTGGACATATGGGGAAATCTGGAGTCTGTGGAACACTGAGTATTCGAAAGTGAGACGGACTTAGATACCCAGTTTGAGCTTGGTAGGGGAGAGAGTGCAGAACAGGAAGCGATGGTGGCGACTAAGCCTCTAGAGTAAAGCAGGCAACACTTTCCAGAAAGAAATTCATACTTCCTTCTCTGGTGGCCTGCAGCTAATTGTATAGTTCCCAGTAATAAAGAATTTGGAAGTTGCTTGTTTCAAAATGAGTGCACCGTCTTCTAGGAGTGGTATGTACCTACTTGATTTGATGGTTTATAATTCCTCATGGAACAGACTGTGTGCATATTGCCAGTGCATATGTGGTTAAATATAACCATGGATTTGAAAGATCAATCTAAAATATATTTTTGGTATTGTTTTAAACCCAGCATTGTATTTACTATATATATGTGCTAGCTAGTCTTATGTCAACACACAAACTAGAGCTATTGCAAAGGAGGGAACTGTAATTGATGGAAATGCCTCTATAAGATCTAGCTGTAGGACATTTTCTTTCTTAGTAATTTAAAGGGGAGGGTCTATCCCATTGTGGGTGGGGCCATGCGTGGGCTTGTGGTCCTAGGTTCAACTGAGGAGAAGAGAATGGGTAACTTGGGAGGAATTTGTAAGTGTGGGCCTGGGAGGGATTGGGGGGCTGCTATCTGGATGTAAAGTGGAGAGAGAGAGAGAGAGAGAGAGAGAGAGAGAGAGAGAGAGAGAGAGAAAGTCTGGGAAGTCTGGACAAGCCATGGGGACAATCCAATAAGCAGCACCTCTTCATGGCATCTGTACATCTGCACAAGCTCCTGCCTCCAGGTACCTGCCTGGTTTGAGTTTCTGTTCTGACTTCCTTTGATGACAAATAGCAATATGTAAATATAAGCAAAACAAACCCTTTCCTCTTCAATTTGCTTCTGTCCATGGCTTTTCAGCACATCAATAGTAACCCCAAGTAAGACACTCTGTGTTGGATATAGTTCTATCAGCTATACAGGTCTGCTTCATCTTGCAAAGCAGTATTGTACCTAGATTCCTAATCATGGCTGCTTGGTTATCGTAACTTCCTGTTTTTATTAGCACTTTAGTGCAGAACCCCTAGTGAAGTTTTGCAGGTACACCTTCAGGGCACAGGTCAAAATGCAGCGTTTCAGGGTTGAGGGCACAGGTTAATTTGCAAGGAACATCATATCATTAAATATAAGGAATGATTTACTTTTCTCTCTCCACTACCTAGCAGGTAAGAAAATTGAGTGCAGAGCAGTGTTTTTTATCTCTTAGTCCCTGCTGCAGCTAACAGACAAGTCAATAAATATTTGCAGAAGGAAGAAGTAAAGAATGAAAAAAAAAGTGCTCATATTTCAGTCTATGTTATATTATCAGAGTTCTCTCAGAAGCAGTATTAAAATCACATGTTAATTTGACACCCATACAAATTTTGATAATTCATGGAAAGGTAACCATGTGATTGTGAATAAACCCGGCAATTACATAATCTCCTCATTTATCTTCTGTAGAAGCTCAGCAAAAAGAAGAGATGTTTCCATACTTAGTCTGTCTTTCCTTTCTTTCAGACTGGGTTGTCCCCTGAGGCTACCAGAGGCTCTGCTTTGTGATTTCAGTCTATAGGAAGGGGATGGGTGAAGGCATATTGTCTTCCAAAGCAAGATGTGCATACTGCTGACAGATTATTTGGGGCAATGTTTGCTTCATTGTGTCATTGTTCAAAGATATTGGCTCATCAATGGGAGCCCTAATTATGGTTTCTAGGCTGTCACTGGGTACCCACTGAAACTCCAGCCTCAGTGTGTATTCTGTGACTCTTGGTTATTCCAGGCACTCCTGACAGCTAGAGACCCATCATGGCTTTTGAATGGCAGTTTTCTGGACTCATTCTACCCTACTTCATTGTGAAAAGCTCTTAACTTTCAAAGTCTTAAGTCTTATATCTTCTGCTAAAGCTTTTAAGAAATAACCAATATCTTAGTTGGGTTTTGGTTGCTGTGATAAAATGCCATGACCAAAAGTAAATTTACTGAGGAAAGAGATTTTTTTGGCTTGCTGTTCCAGAACCTTAGAATCCATAATGACAAGGAGTGCATAGCCACATGCATCATACTTAGGAAGCTTGGTTAATCACATTTCCATACATACATAGGACACACACAAAGGGGTGGGGAGAGGGAGAGAGAGGGCAGGAAGAGAGGCAAGGTCATGAACTCCCAGTGACATACTTCCTTCAGCAAGGCAACATCTCCTTAAGATTGCATAACGTCCCTCAAACAGCTCCACCAACTGAGGACCAAGTATTCAAATATTCCAAATATGTGAGCCTATACAAGACACTTCTAATTTCTTATCTAAGTCATTGAAGTTAATCATTTACAATTCATGTTGGCTATCATGGTGATCGTTTTTTTTTTATCTATTCCCTGGACTTTTGGTGAATAAGCTATAAATACGCCATTTCTCTATTTCTAATCTCAGAAATACATGGTAAGGTTCTTTAAAAATTAAGACCTCCAGTACTTCCCAAGGCATGTTGATTTGAAATATTGTCCACATCCCATCACACTTGATGCCCTGAGAGAGGCAAGGTGCATCTTAGAGGTATTTACTTCCTCTTGTGTCCTCACTAGCCTGATGCCTGCCTGGCTGATCAGTCCTGACTGTTTCAGCAAGGGTGTAATGAGTGTCCTAGATTACTAGGTGACTTTGAACTTTAATTTTTATTAGCTAGGCTAATTCAAAGAGCACATTTGTGCTCCTGTAATCTTTAGGATGTTCCTTCTCTGCAGGCTGATGGGATTTATAGCCTCAGGTTGGAAAAGCATAAAGTGTCCTGTGAGAGGTCTGTCTCTTCAGGTTAGTGTTAATGTGGAAGCATTATTTACCCACTAGATCCCAGGGCCATAAAAAGGAAATCCACAGCAGAGTTCTTCTAGAAGATGGCTCTGGTTCAGAGCTGTTACAGCATCTAAAATTGACACTGCAATCAATGAAAACATTTTATTGGCCCACTCTGGTTTTACTACAGGAAGCTACAAAGCTCTGTTTTATACCATAACAGCAACAGATTGTGTTGGTGACCATGAATCAATCTACTAAATATATTTGAAGGAATGTGGTTATTATTGAAGTTGGATAGGAATTTTCAGGTAGTCCCAAGAAATGAGCGTCTAAAAATAAGCAATCAATCAAGCAAAAAACACAGAAACAGGAGCACTTGTATAGGTCTCACAAGATTGCAAAAAGACTTTTGCATGTGTCATATGTTCAGTCTCCCAACTCCAGGAATGACACGGGCCAGGTATAATTTTTAGCTACTCTGTTTTAGGTATGAGTGCATATTTGAGGTTTAGAGGCCTTGAGCAATGTAAGATTGACATTTTCTTGAGTGGCTTTGGTGTCTCGTGAGTGTGGCTGCAAAAATGACAAAGAAAGATGTAGATGCTTTGTTTCTAAATCCACCAAGTCCTCAGAAGTAAAGAACATTTGAGGACAAAATAAAAAGCATCATTGGTAAAGTTCACTGCCTATTAGAAATGTATAGGGAATTCACTTGGGCAGCTCACTCACTCAACACATTTAGGGTTCATCTCCCATTGTAAAAATCTTCCAACTCTTACTGGGTTACTCATTCATCCTCTTATTTACACACTGGAAAGTTACCCGATGTTTTCTGGGTATTGGACACTGTATACACAAGAAGAGTGACATATGATCTATGCTTTTAAGAAGAACAGTAGTAGTGTAGAAAATATCATGGTAATTTACGATAGGTTATGCAATATGCTGATTACTTAACACAAATTATAACATTTTTAATGCTTGATCTCTTAGTATTTTTCCTTTCTATGTATGATAATTGAAATTCACATCCATTGGTAAGTTGGTAAGAGGCAGACCTAAACTCTATTAAAAGGAGTTGGAGTAGGAAGTAGGGAGTAGCTTTTGAGGGTACTGTGGGAGGACGTGCATGGATATTAATGTGATCAAACTATGCTGTATGCATGTGTGGAATTCTTAACCAAGAATTAGAATACTGTATTTAAAAATTATTGAATATCTGGTTTGATGACAATGCTCACACAAAGCTGTGAGGGAGACAGACACAGAACAAGCCAACTTAGCATCAAAGTGTAACAAAGGAACAAACGCCGTATTAAAAGGACACAAAGGAAGCAAAATAAGGGTCGTTCACTTTACGTGCTAGAACTGACCTCACTTTAAAGTAGTTACTGGATCTTTCTTGGCAAAGAAAAGTTAATCAAGGAAGAAAGGAAGTATAGATTAGCTGGTAAAGTTACATCTTGAATGTCTCGCATGAAAGGTAGTCATTCATTATTGATTATTACTGAGTCTTACAGTTCATGGTACAGAATCGGTTGCATTGCAGTGCTAGCTGTGGAATAGGCATGGTGTATTCTTAATTTTGTTTGAAGCATCAAAGGGCTTCTCTCACTTTTATGGTAATCTAACCTCAGAGCACAGCACCATTGCTGGATTGGTGGGTTTAGTTTCCCAGTAACTGTAAGACTATCCTCAGCTAATAAATTTCATTGCACTGGTCTTCACTTTCATCAGGTCTCCATAATAAGATGATTGCTGCTTACATATTCTGAAAGACTTCCCATTCGCACAGAGACAGAAGCATTGGTTGATAAGCGGGAGTCTATAATTACCCAGAGCAGGAATAGTGATGCTGTCAGCTGTCAAGCAATGTATGCTTTTAGCTGTGGAGTAGAGTTATGGTGGGAGCTGGGGTGTCTGTCCATTTCTTTACAGATTGAAAGGCTTTAAGGCTTTTAAATTAAAGATAGGTTGCCAGTGTTGCTCATCAATATTGGTATCATATCATTAAGAGCCTGAGAAATCAGAACATCCTTGGAGTGCTCTGTCCTTAAAAAGCAGTAGCAAAGTCCCCAAGCTGTCTGGAGAAATAAGTGGAAAGCACTGGATGTAATTATCCAGCGAATTCTTTGGAGTAGTTGAGTCATATTCTTATTTTCAAGTTGGAATTTTCCTGACTCAAAGTTCTATGCAGGAAGTTCTTCTACACCCTTAAAATAATTCCTATAATTAGGACTCATGACCTCTGGCTTCTAGGAAGATGTCAAGAACTTTTAGAGGACTTTAGTACATATTAAAAACCAAGGCGTTCTTTCCATAAAAGATAATGTATTAAGTACATAGGTTTTCTTTCTCTCATACTCCTGTCTCTATTAAATACCCCTAACATAATACAAGGGTGCTAAAAAGCAAACTCTATAAGACCAAAGAGAACTGTCTGAGAGGCGATATCAAAGGAGAAATGTCAACATTTTAGAAGTGAGAAAGTGTATGCACAAGTGATAGCTGACCTAGGAGGGAAGAGAAAGCTGAACTGGAGAGAAAGAATAAAAATGAACTTAGTCTCTGACCAGTCCAGAAGACCTGGAAAGTTCTGGCTACTTACATGTTGGAAGGGAAAGGGGCTGAAAAAAGAAGGGTGCTGCTTAGTTTTTGTCAACTTAATGCAAACTAGAGTCACCTCAGAAGAAGAAACCTCCATGAAGAATTGCCTTCATCAGATTGATATAGAGACCCAGAGCACTATGGGTGGTGCCACACGCCCTTCCAATCAGATTGTACTGAGTTATATAAGACATCAAGCTGAACAAGCCATGAAATGCAAGCAAGTAAGCAGCTTTCTTCTGTGGTTGTGCTTTAGTTCCTGTCTCCAGGTACCTTCTTTGAGTTCCTGACATGATTTCCCTGATGATGGACTACAACAACATATACAAGGAAATAAACCTTTTCCTTCCCCAAGTAATTTTTGGTCATGGTGTTTATCATAGCAACAGAGAGTGAACAAGGACATCTGGAAAGCTGTCTAAGGAGAGTCAGGTTGTGCAAGAATGCACCTATGTTGCACAGCCCTGGCAGGAGCAGGCTCAGTTTTCTTCAGATAACTGAGAGGGTAGGCTTTGGACATAAGGACAGCAAGCACAGTAGAAGGCAACTTTGAGGTGCTGCAATGAAAGCTGAAGGTTTAAATTAACCTCTGCATTGTCCCATGAGCCCCTCCACTCCCATCCCTTGTATCTCTCACAGACCGGTAAATAGCTCAGCATGAAACTGCAAGATTCCTCTTTTGTAAACATTATCTGCCTAGCGAGAGGTGAGGAGGAGATGGTCAGGTTTAGCGGCACCCCAAAGAATCCGTCCCACCTGCATGCAATGTTTCTACCCTAAAACCCATGAGCCATTTATCATGTCCTTTCTTTTCCTACTACCCCATACAGTTTTCAAAGTGATTTTATACTTTAGGCCTTCTGGGATGAGGTCCTAATATGAGAACATTTCTGCTCTCCACTCTGTAGATCTGGAATCACTAAGTAATTGTGCAGGAGCTCAATGGAGTTCTCCACTTAAAAGCTCTTCTAAAGTAATATTTATTTGCTGTAGAATATAGCTTTTCTTCTGTTCTTGTAGCTTGGCCACAACAATGCAGTAGAAAAAAAAATAAACCTCAAATTTCACTGACTTAGAACAATATGCCTTTATTTAGCTAAAGTGTTGGGGCCAGCTGGGTGGAAGCTTTGGTGCTGGCTGGCCTCACATAGCTCAAGTATAGTTGGGTAGCAGCAGGAGACTTGGCAAAGGTGGTGATTCTTTTTCTGCTCTCCTAGTCAGTCTGTGTGGGGCGGGGGTGGGGGAGGGGTTGAAGACAATCAGGTGTTGGCTGCTCTAAAATTGTCCAAGCTTGGGAAAGTAGAAACAACCCCATGCAGTTTCTTGTATCTCTCCAGCAATCTACCCTGGGCATGTTCATAGCAGATGGTACCCTACTTCCATTATGGTAACTAATGTCCCAGTGGCAAAGCTTGCCACATGACTGAGGATAAAATTATGAACTAGAGAATAATCAGATCCTTTGGTGCCATTGGTCTACCATACCTAGGTCTGCCAACTCTGTATCTGGACCCCACCATGCAAAGTAGAGAAAGTTGATATTTAAGGGTCAGCTTTACCCAACAATTAGCTCTCAGCTGAAAATATTGAACACTGATTTCTTTTAAATCACTATACTTAAACACACAATTCAACATGGAATCAAAATACATTTGCCTTAGCAATTAGATGATATAAAAAGGAATCCTATCACGGTTGGAGAGAGCCAGTTCATGCAGAAGACAACCTGTACTGAGACGGAGGATTATGGAAGGGTTTACCAACACGAGGCTAAATTCCTGAATCCTCTTCCAGAGCTGAGCTGATGTAATGCTTTTGTGTGTCCTCTGACTCATATTCAAAGTTTGTACTTATGAACTAAATAGAGGGTGGTATCCTAGTGGAGTGAACATCTTGCTCAGTTTGTTGTCTAAGGGCTCAGTGTGGATGACCTTGAGAAATCATTTGACTTCTGCTTCTTTTCTGAGAAAGGCTGATGATTCATGTGTTGTTTTTTTTTAAAGAGCTATCATGGACTCCATGACATGATGAAAAAAATGGATGATAGATGATGTTACTAATCTAAACATATAAAATTCTAGACAAATTAATAATTGTATAGTATCATTATTATGGCATATGGCTGTATGTATCTAACAATAGCACTGCTAATAAGAGGTTTAATTGGGTGAGTGTACACTGTGTCCTAGGCAATATGTTAAGCAGTTCCATAATTTTATTTAATCTTCATAGTATTGGCGTGGAAGTTAATATTATCACCATTTTACAGAATATTGAGTTTTAGAAAGGGCAAATAACTTGATTTTGCATGGCAATGCAAGAGTATATGAAATGATCCATGGTTACCAGAACATGTATTGTTTGTGGCAATGCTTTGCAGTTGGAGCCTTTTGTACTCTTCAGGGTGGTCACCCCCTAATGAATGCCCATGATGTAGTGTTTTGCATTAAGCAGAAGACATATTGCTAATTATTAAACACCTACTGTGTATAGAATGCTGCAAAAAGTGAGGCAGGAAGACTAAAACAGATGAAGGGCTTAAAAATCATGTGAGCCACACCAAAGAAGGCAAAGAAGCAAACAGTTTATAGCCAAGATGGGTAGAGGTCAGGTGTCAGGAAAAGCTGAGATCAGACTGAAAGGCTATATCTGTGTAAATGACTTCTATTTCTTTGTCCAAGAGTCATGTATTTGTTCAATAGTTATATATTGTGAAGAAGATGCTATGGACCAATGACCAAGGCAGTTCTTGGCCCAAATGAGCCCAGGTTCTAGTGAAAATCAAAGATGGAGAAGAAGCCGTTTTCATGGCAACCGTGGTGACACATAGCAAATGAGTTAGTAATAGGTATTATTATTAGTTGCATGTTATTATATAATAACAATGACTCTTTTTATTATTGATAATAGTTAACAATGCCTTTGAAATGCTGTTGAGGATAGGAACCAAGTGCAGTGAACACAGTAGGAATAGATAATTGGTGAACTGAGTCAAAAGACTGAAGAGGAGAATGAGAAGGACTCATCAGAACAAAAGTTCTTTAAGTAGAAAATTCAAGCAGCTGTCTGGTGAATATAGAACACTAAGTGATAAGCAAGAGATTGAAAGCATGGTCAAAAAAGACAGGAGTCAAGAATGGACCAGATCCAAAAGGGCCATGCTGAGAAAATGAGAGATGTCAATTTTTAAATCTTGGGAATCCATCAGTAAGAAAGCATCAAAATTGTTGTTTCAGTGTGCAGGATTTGCTTTTGTTTTTAAGGACTAGAAAAGGCAGACTAGTGATGTCACATGTCCGTGGTGTGGGTCCAGTAGACAGGACCATCTGACGAGTCCCAAGGCATCCTTACATTGACAGAATCCATGCAGACAGGCTCACTTGTGCACTGGCCCATGCAAAATCAGAGCTTCCATATCATGTCTCTGAGATACTTATTGCTGGAGGAGCCAGGTTCCTAATGGAACTCACTCCTGGAATGTCTGCTGACCTCATGTTGGTGTCTGTAGCTGCAGTATGGGCCATGAACAAGCGTGAGGAGAATGTTCAAGCCTCAGTCCCAGGCAACAATTGTGCAGAAGTCTGTTACTCTAGGACAGAAACAGGTTGTACAAGAACAAGGTGTCTTGGAAGCGGAGAGGAGCATCTGCATTTGCACTCTGTGAATTAGTAAGCAGCCTGCCATGGTAGAGTTCCTGGAACGCCATTTGTTTTGATCAGCTTTGAAATTGTTCAGAAACCATGTTGCCCCCTGACTCTTGTCTGGTAGATGGCCTGAGCCCATTGCTGATATGCTCTGCTTACACTTAGGACATTATTTTAAGAACCTGCATGTCTCTTGACTTTTTAAATGAAACAAGTTGCCACGTTTCAATAGTAGACACTTTGTAAGCTTGTTTCCATGACTTCTTTTAGATGAAAATGACAAACTGTTCCAGGGAAGTAGTTCCAGGAAAGAGTTCTTTCTCATGATACAAACTCAGCTTCACCCAGATGCCCTCTCCTCCCTTTAGAAGTCACCTCATTTGTTCTGAAAACCACAGAGAACTCACACTCACACTCCAACACATGCTATCATCCATGTATCGAATAAACACAAAACTAAACAGAAGCAAACTGAGATCTGTGGAATTTCAAATTGCATAGAATTCAAGGGAAAAGAGATGTCTGAATGAGTGGGGATCAGTAATGAATATTATTAGTGCATATATTTTTATATTTTACTTTATTTATCCAAAGTTAATTTCACAAGGCTTAGTAGCTGATACAGAATATTACACTGACCTGATGTATCATTATCATTTTATTTGGATTTTAATTTAGGACAAATCAATTTCAAATATTTGTGATTAGAACCAAGGCTAAAATGAAAATCTTTGCATATGTTTTTTGTTATTTATGGAACAATTCCAGGAGTGCCTTGAAAGGGGGATAACAGGAAACTTTACAGCTCTCAATTATCATTTTCCTGTTGATTTACCAAACAAGTGAAAATTGTTTTGTGCCAGTGGAGTGTGACTTGCCAATCTCTGGTTTTTTGAATAGTGAGCTGTGGTATTAAGGTACCATTTTCTACCAGTCTGCTAGGTACATTGAGTAGGGCATGCTTGCTTTGGTTTGAAAATTTCATGATAGTAGAAAGAATGACTTTCTCCAAGCACTTATGCGTTTTCTCTTACATACATTGTGTGTTTGTATCTTGTATGTATTTAGTGTATGTGTTTCTTCTTATAAAGTTTAATGGGTTTTTTAAAAAAATAGTATAGATATTACCCGCATGGATGTAATATTAGACATTTGTAAGCTGTAATAGCTTATATTTTGAGACACTCTTTTCCTATTTCCAAGTGAGAGTTTTTCCTTTTGACAGCACCCTGTACTCTGCTCAACAACCAGCTTCACTGAGAGAGCAGCCCTGACCTTTCAGTTGAGTTGGGGTGGGGATGCCTGAAACAGACTCACTGGGTTCTGCCACCTTCTATGAAGCAATAGAGGAAAGGGAGACTTTTTATTTTAAAAACCCTATTCAATATTATTGTTGCAAATATTACATGATTAATCTACATATCAGACAAGCCAAACATTAAATAATAATATGGCACAGTGGGCAGAACAAGAAATTTGGGGACTGGTGGGCCTGAGCTGCAAATCATACCTTCATCTTCTGGCTGTGCAAACTTAAACAAGTTTCTTGACTATTCTGGGCTTCATTTCAGGCTTAAATGGTTGCTTACAGAATGAACTAAATGGAAGTGTCTCTGTAATGATGCATAAAACATAATAGATAATAACTACAATAGCTGATATTGAAAAGTTTTTATATGAGTAATTTTTTTTGACAGAGCATTCTGCTAGTGCATGCAGAAAGTATCCTATCAGTTGAAAGAACAGGAAATGTGAGCTGATCTTTAGATGATAGATTAAGATGTCAGAGAAACCTTTAGCTGGACTAGCATGACACAAGCCAACATGTCTATAGGGATCTGTAGAAGAAATGCATCTTTTGTTTCAGACCTACGGAGAGGAAGTGTAAGTGAACAGATGCATTGTACTAGCTGAAGGACCTGGCCGTATGTGCTTGATAAATAGCAAATGCTTCTGCAGATCAAACACGATGCTAATCTGGGGAATGAAGTGAGTGATAGAAGTAAAGGAAAATGAGTCCAAGTTAGCTCCAGGTTCCAATGGTAGAAGGCCAGAAGGTTTCTCTCTGAGATGCACTGAGGTGATTGTGAAACTGAGCAAAGAGGCACTTATGAAGTACAGGACAGTTTGATGCTGCTTAACAAGAGATGCTATCCTATGCTCTGTGATGCACTGAAGAGAAATCACCTTCATTTATTCATCTCCTCAGGCTTGAGTTAATTTTGACACATTCATGGAACATATGTCTGAGCCATCTAGATTAACATCAGATTTGATCAGTAGCCACATCTACCATTTATCAAGCATTTAGTCAGCACAGAGACTGCTTAGCTTCTGATGTACACCATACCATTTAACCCTCTTGGTAACCCCAAAGCAATCGAAACTCTGAATTTCATCTTAAGGCTGAGGAAACCGATGCTTGGAGAAATTACACAGCTGGAAGTCACTAAGACGGAATTCAAACCTGGGCTTGTCTTCTCTACTCTCAGCAGCATTCCCTAGCTTTACACTGTCTCTGGCCAACTGCTCAACTGCAGTCTTCCCTTCTTTCTTGCCATCTCCTCAAGTACATTATAATCCTTTCTCTCTGCCTCCTTCCATGCTTTTCTTTCTTCAGATTTACTGTGTGCTCAGTCATTGGGGTTTTATGGAGTCTGTGCCATATGGGCATCACACTAGAAATGCACTCAGTGCACATCTGAGTTTGGTCCAAGGCCATCCAGAAAGTGAATACATTAAAGCTGTTTTGGACAAAGTGGCAGAGATAGGAGCACTCTTGACTGCTTGTTACTTTCCTTCCTTTGCTCTTATTTTCCATAAGCAGTTGCCATGTGAGCACCCAATAGCGAATATCACATCAAGTGCTAGGGGCAAACTAGATTTGCAAGGAAAGATATTCATGGAGTAATGCATGATTTTGATGCAATGCAGGATGCAATGTACGTCTGAGGCTGCTGTTCAATGTTAGTCCTCATTTGACAGTAACATCGTGCATATTGCCCCTGTTCTTTGCATAAACCCCAAACAGAACTTGGGCAAAGAGGAAAACACCAATGATTAAAGAGAGAGGGCCACTGGAATAGTTTTTATACACTCATTTATTTATTGTTTAATGGATCTGGGCTTTGAAAGGAGTACAGATTTTGAAGCATGTGATGCATAGGATTCCACAGTTACAGTCACAACTCAAAGCTAGAGAGGCAGAGCTGAAATAGTTGAACTCTTGAGAACCCATGAGTTAAAGAGCACAGGTATGTCTGTGAAGTGGTGTCTGGGTGTGTCTAAGAGTCATGGCTGGACATCCATGCCCCACAACTACTGAGTTTTGTAAATATTATGTGCTTGAATGTGTGTGCCTGGGGTGGGGTAAATATGTGTATGTGATTCCATGAGTTCAGTGTATTCACATGTATGTTAAGAACAGAGGTCAACAGTGGGTGTGCTATTGACATAGGGTCTATTACTGATACCCAAGCTCACAAATTCTATTAAGACTAGCTTCACAGTGACTGTCAGGGGTGGTTTTGCCTTCATTTCCTCTGTGTTAGGATTACAGATTTACTCCATCAAACCTGGATTTTTTACTTGACACTTGGGAATCTAAACTCAAGGCTTCATGCTTGAAGAGCAAGTACTTTACTAAGTGAGCCATCTCCCCAGTCCTCCCTGTGTCCCAGTGTTTAATATGCTGAAGTCTTAGCTCCTGAAGCAATCACATTAGGTGGTTGGCATTTTGGGGACAATTTGGTTTATATGAGGACATGAGAGAGGGTTGCCGAAGTAGAAGTAAAACCTTATAAGGGAAGAGAGATACCAGATCTTCTCTTCCTGGTGTGTCAGGTTAAAGAAAGAAGGTGGCAGTCTCCAGTACTAAGAACTAGGCCAGTAGGCAGGTTCATAATGGACGTCTTAGCACCAAGAGCTGTTAAAACTAAATTTATGTTCTTTAAGCTACATGGTCTAGTTGGTCCATTTTATATCTTACGCCACCCAAGACACCAAGTTTCTCTTACACCAGGATGTATTTCTTCTGTGAATAACTGTACGGATCAGACAGCATCCTTTGTCTCTTGTGGGTGGGATGACAGAGAAGCAGCAGGACACTGTTTTTTCTATTCACTTGCAGAGAGTATTTTTCCAAACCACATATAGGAAGAGAAACAGTTACCATAGAGAGAAGGGAGTATACTCTGACAAGCTGGGCCTCTTAGGGCCTGACCTGAGCCCATCAGGCAGACACCGATCCATTGTGAATTAGATGGTAGAGTAAAATGCCTTTTCTATTCTCAACAGAGACCTGAACATCTGCAATGAATAGGGCTCTCAGCTTGACAGTGAAGGGGGTTAATTTCATCACAAGCCAAAGCACCTTTGAAAGAATGCTCACAGTGTTGATCTCTGATTACAAAGAGCTAAGCACCTGCAGATATTCACCTACTATTAACTCATAAAGTATAAGAGGAGACAACAGCTACTATGAGCTCATTTCTTAACCCCATGAGGACATAAAGGTTGGACTTTAGGGATCAAATGTTCTCAGTTTCTTGTGGTAAATACTCACATATTTATTAAATGAGCATGCTGAATATACCGTATCCCACAGGAAATATAAATGTTAATTTTTCATTAATTTCACACCTTCCTAGCATGCATTTGTGTAACAGTGGAATCCTGTGAGTTAGTTTCATAAATTTCTTTTCCTGAGTAACCTTGTGGGAAGTGTTTGGTGTATTATTACCTTTGCCTTTGCTCCAGAGATCTCCTGGGAATGTCTGACAAATGGAACTGGCCACAATGGTACATGGTGTTAGGGAGTTCAATTACCAGAAAGAGCATATAACACACATGCCACCCATTATTTTTATAGACTGCATATCTCTTAGATAATGAGACTTGCTAGATGTTTTCAATCTGTAAGCCCATTTTTCCCAAACGGTATTTATTTTTAACTTGGAAAGAATGTATGTAAAATATTGGTTCATATTTCTGGTAATTCCTTCATTTGTCCAAAAGGTATTTACTGAGCATGTACTAATGCCAAGGATTTTGTTAGATAATGCAGTATAAGAGTAGATGATACAGATAAGGGATTTGCTCTTACAGAACCCATGGTATCTTCCAGTGCTGTCTAGCAGGGCTGATGAGTTGATACAACTGTTACTGTGTAATTAAGTTTGATCAGAAAATGACTTTCCATCTACTGTGTGATAGCCAACAACCCCTGAGTTCTTATTGTATGGCTGATACAAATGAAGAGCAGAACTCAAAGAATCATTTGGGTTTAGTACATTTAAACTTACAAAGCCACCAAGGGTTAGTGGTTAGCATCCTAGACAGCACAATTCTGGTGGGAGAGACTGGCTTTGAACAAATACATGGAAAACCAAGATACATTTATACAGTGGTGTGTACTGTAGAGGATGGCAGTCTATGGTATGGTGCAGGTGGTGTGGGAGCCTGGCTTCAGGTAGGGGATTAAAATAGGTTCTGCATGGAAAAGAGCTGGCCTTGTATGAGAATGGGGAGGGGGAGGGCTGCAGTCAGTGAGAGCAACAAGTCAAAGTCACACCTGAGATTTCCCAGAAGTTTCCTGAATATAGGGACACACTGACTTGTGGGTACTCTTGGCCCCCTTTCAGCTATATGTCCAGGATGGATATTTCTACTTTGGGATGATTGACTCTGTCCTCTGGGAGAACTATTTATTTGAAGAAGCATGCACGAGGTTGAGGAATGAGCTAGAAGCCACCTCAGATCTACCCTAGTTGAGCTCTTGAGCTACCATTTCTGCCCTACATGGCACTTGGTGCAGAAAGCTGCGTCCATGTCCTGGTGGTTCCAGTCTTCTGAGTTCTCTGTACTTTAGGTCTCCATTATCAGCATGGCAGTATCTCTTGCTTAGACTGCTTTCTGCATCTAATTTCATTTCTGATTTCTCTGGAGAAAGAATGCAATTTCTTCCCTGGACTCACTTTCCTATCTGCATTGTAATGCCTATAACTTTTCTCTCTGCCACCAACTTGAGTCCATCTATTTGGCCTGCTTACCCACTCACTATTTTTCTCTCTTTGTCATCCCCAATAAGCCACTTCCATGGTTGTGTTTATTAATCCTCTCCTTCCATGCTTATACAAAACTTTTGCATATACTGGAAAATCTGATACTTGAGGTATGGCTGGTATTATTATTATCATTTCTTTTAAACGATCATAAACGTTATTGTTGCCATTGTTAAAGTTTGGGGGCAGGGGGAGTTTAGAGAAAGCAGGAGAGATCTATGGAGATTCAATGGCTATCCATTCACATGGAGGTAGAAGAAGAGAATAGGGTCAGATGGGGCCAAGTATAAGTAAGATACATTGTATATATCTAGGAAAGTTTCAAATATTGAAACAAATAACAATCTTTAAGATAAGAAAAATAAAGCCCACAAAGTTTAAGGAACACATACATGGCAGACAAATGGAAAGCCTCTCCCTGAAAAGTCTACGGATTGCTGAGTAGTAGCCACTTTCCCCCTCCCCCCTTAAAAAAAGAAAAAGAAAAAAAAAAGATTAAATCCAACTCAAGTTCTCATTCACAGAGATCGCTAAATATCTTGTGTTAGATCATTATCTTAGCTCTTGGCCCTTTGGTATCCTCTCAAAATTCAGTGCAGAGGATGCAGAGGAGGCTGCTCTGTCAGTAATCTTCATTACCTTTGTGAGTCTTGCTGTGGAGACTTGCATTCCCTTGCATTCATTCATCAGCTATTGCTCTCCAATGGTCCTGTCCTCTGACCTAAGAGTTCCTGGTATCCTCTTTTTCCCGAGAAATCATCTCCTTTGCATGCTGCAATGTTTAACTGAGATCCTGATTTCTCTGATCATGGGATCCTGTGCCTAGACACCCCAACTCTTCTGCATGATTAATATTTCAGTCTTGGTCTTCTTCACCCTTAAAATTACACAGCTTCCAGACACTTCCTCTAGGGTAGCCCAGCTTGATTTTCTTTTTGCTACAAAGCACATGATTCCAACAAGCACACACTGCTAAGTTTAACATGTTTTTTTATTAACATATTGTTCATGATATCTGTAACAAAATTGAACTTCAAAGCTTCAAGATGGTTTTACTCTTCAGTTTGGCCACAATTCAGAACTTTTGTTTGGTATCTTAGAATGAATCATGTACTTAAAGGTGCCTGTGGTGTTTTGATTTTTAATCACTGGTCCAGGTGAAGAGTATCATCTACCTTTCCTTTTGATGCCTGGGTTATTTACCTGTTGTTATAAGAAACAAAAATAGTGGAACCAGGTAATCGATAAGGAAAATGAAGTTTAGTTTTATAGGAAAAAAATAAAGCTCATGATTGGGTAGCTTTATCTGTGCTGAAGCCGATTCTCTCTGGCTACCTCACGGTGTGTGGGTGTGCCTTGATAGAGACAAGGCAATCTCACCGTAAATGAGAAGTAGCAAGGGCTTGGGAATGTCTTCTTGATTTTCTTTTAAACTGTAATCTTCATTATAGTGCTAAATTATCATGTGATGTTTAAGCCCTCCCTTGTCTCTTCCAAACCATGCCCCTCAGCTTCCTACCACAATCCTGGTTCAGGTTGACCCCGTAGCTCTATAACAGGAAGAGAGACATAGAGCAAACAGTTAAAGGTGTGAAATGCACAGTGTGCCTGAGAAGAGCTAGAAAACAAACCATTTACAACACATGTTACTATTGTGCATCCCATCGTATAAAAGTGGCTGTCAGGCAGCTAGAAAGGCAGCTCAGTAAGGGGTTCCAGGGTCCTGCCTTGACTTCCCCAGCTGTTTCTCCTGGACATTTATAAGCTCCCAATTTGGTTAAGAACCTCTACTCCTTCAATCAGACTATTCCTGTTATCTATGCTGGATGCTGTAAACTGCTGTGATGATGTTCTGCTATTCGTCTGCTCCTTCTATTTATCAGCTAATTGATATTTGCTCTTTTATTTGGTTTGCTGTTACTTAATAAGCTCACTGTTAAAAAATTTGAAAGTGAAACAATCTTAGATCATTCTCAAAACTGTACAGAACACTCACAGAGACTAGCTGGGCTTCCAGAAGAAATTCATCCATGCTTTCACAGGCCAATACTCCAGTGAACCAACCACTTTGCACTGAGCTTCTCCTTACAGTGATACAATCACCTGCAACCACAAACTGGGAGCCACACATTTAACAGATCTTGAAACAGGCTTGAAACATATCTAAACTATAGCAATGCCAATTTCTATTTCTATCTCTCAAATTACAAAAATTAAATTCCTTCCAAAGCAATGAATGCAGAGTGCCAAACATGCAGAACTAGTTGTTCTTTTTATAATAGAGAAAGATGAAAATTATTGTATCTGGAAGATGTTGCTCTGTCACAGTAAAAACATAAAACAAAGCTATATTTTTATGAGAGAATTTCACTACTAACTTATAAAATGCCTGGACATATTAAGTCTTTAAAAAATATTAAATTGATTGAAAAATTCTGCGAGCAGGAATATTTTGCCTGCATGCATGTATGTGTACCACATGCATGCCCACAGAGTTCAGAGGCCAGAAGAGAGCACATGATCCCCTAAAACTAGAGTTATATGTGATTGTAAGCCACTCTGTAGATGATGGGAAAAGTGCCCATAATTGCTGAGATGTTTCTCCAGCCAAGATATTAATTTTTAATAGGTATTTCAGTTACATGATGTTGGTGACTCTACATGAATGCCAAGGTGAGGAGGATGGGTTTTTAAATCCACTGCAGTGAGTCCTCAGTGTGTGAGAAGTTCCCATCGATAACAGACACATCAGGGCTGACCTGTTAGAAGTTTGGAGCTCTAGAAGTATAGTGTGCATGTCCAGGCAAGAAAATGGGACTTACATTACTAGGTAATTAATGAAAGTACAGTGTTTCTCTATTAAGATAAACTTGCATGGATTTGTTTTCTTTTTCTTTCCTAGAATATATATTTTGATTCATACATACATATATATATGCACATACGTGTATGTATGGGTATACATATGTGTATATGTATATATAGCTGAGACTCTTATTTTACACTAGAGAATTCTCTATTTTTCACATTGAATTCTTCAATTCCTAACTCCTGAAACATAAACAAGTTATTTGCAAGAAAAAAGAGAATTGCAAATTTGTATGTATGTGTGTGTGTGTGTGTGTGTGTGTGTGTTTATAGTGTCAGAAATCAAAGTCATAGCTTTGTATATGCTAAGCAAGTACTCTGCCACTGAGAAAATCTCTGACTGTAGCTTAATTTAAATTTAGTTTAAAATTTATGGCTGGATACCACCCAAAGGAAAATAATACTTTAATTTTAAATTATTTACAAAGTCAAATAGAAGATGTATACTGGGTAAGTAATTAGGTAAACATACTATCTCAGGACACTGATTGCTTCTGTTTAAATTCCTTTATGGTATATATATATATACCATATATATATATATATATATCCATCCTTTGTTCTCAGTCTGTGTCCTCAATTATCTTTCAATCCATCCTGTCTATATCCTGTTCACACTATGTTAAAATGTGTTTCAATGTGGACAGGCTGGAAGCTGGAAAACTGGCTATAACAGACACAATAGCTGATATGATTCTTGTCATTTAGATAACATGCCCTTTAGAATGTTTATTTAAAAAAAAAAAAAAAGAACAATTTTAATCCTCTAGAGACTTGAGGCCCCAGGGAGTGGGGAGGCCTAGCTTGATGGGGGAATGGGAGGTGAGGACATTCTCTTGGAAAGTGGGGAGGGGCAGGAGGAATGGGATGAAGAACTGTGGGAGGGTAGACCAGGAGGGTGGTTATGGTTGGACCATAAAAAAAAAAGTAATAATAATAATAAAATCAAAGTGTACTTATTTAATATGCACTGTAAGGGCTTAATCAGACTTATTTTTTTAAAAAAACTGAAATAAAACAAAATAACACTATAGGTCAAGATCCACAGTCCTCTACAGACATTAGGAGAAGAGCAAACCTTCTAAAGGCAAAAGAAATAAAAAGACTGTATATAACAGAGAGGTTGGACAGCTCAGGTCAGGGCTCTTGACGTGAGACTGAGTTTGAATAGGTTTCTTGTGGATACTTCTTAAAAGCTGTGGGTTTTTCCCCCAGAGTTCAGCAAAATGAGTGTTCAAAGAACTATCAATGTTGGGTTCTTTTACTAGGCTCTGGATAGAAAGCATGTTGGACCTGGCATCATACAGAGCAGACCACTTATTTCTGTTGTCATCCAGTCAGATGTTACCATTACACTGGTAGCAGATATGAGGAGTTGCACTGTGGGTGTATTTAAAAAGGTTGGCACTGGAGAACTCTAGAGAGTCTAATCCCTTGGATCTTCATATACTGTGACAGCTGCTCCGTGCATGGTCCCTATCTACTTGGAAAGTTGACTGATTCAGGAAGGCAGAATTTTTTTGTCACTAGATATCACGATAGGCATCAGCTCCCATTGTAGCCTTTGCCCAGCATACCTTGGGTGGCTTCCCAGCAGGCTTAGCTACTCAGCAGACAATAATGGTAGATGGATTTCAGTTGGAGAAGGCCATCTTGGGAGCACTGGTCATAGAGAACACCTCTGCAACTCTGTTCAATTCTTCTTTAGAAAGCCTCCTAAGTGCTTGACATTAAACCTGGGCTAGAACGGTGGACCTTCATCACAGCAGGAATAACAATAAAGGAGACCTCCAGGCATAGAGAGTTACATGGGCAATTATAGGACAGTGTGAAGGTTCAGACTCTGGCAAGGGAGGGCAGGACTTTGCAAAGGATTTATTAAGCTGCATTCATGATTTGAATATGATCCTGCAGGTACTAAGATAATAAGAAAACTTTGGGAAGCAGGATCAGACAACATCATTCATCGTTAATGAAATGCACTTTGAAACAGCAATGACCTATGAAGAAAAAGGAAGTAACTACTAGTGAGGATGTGGTAGAGGGACGCTTACATACTGTAGATGTAAAGAAGGGCCGCCAATGTGGGAAACAAGATAGACATTCCTCATGATATTACAAACAACCATCATATGATCCAACAATCTTATTGTTATATATCCAAATGTGAAATCAATAAATCAAGATACAAATAGAACCTTGTGTTCATTGAACTGTTGTTCAGTATATCTGTGATTAGGGAATCAGCCTGAAAGTCCATCAGCAGATAATTGCCTAAAGAAAATGTGGTATACATTCACAGTTGAATACTGTTTAGCCTTAATAAAGAAGCAAATCCTGTCATCTATGATAGAGATAAATTTGGGAGACATAAATTAATTGAAATAAGCTACATATTGAAAAGACAAATAGTGAATGGACTATAGTTGGACAAGTTGACTTCACAGCATGATTAAATGGTAGTTATCAGAGGAGTGGGCATGGACAGTTTAGGGAAACTGGCAAATGGATACTCTGGTAAGGGAATAATTCTAGATATTGGTTGTACAGTAGATTTTCTGTAATTAGTTATACTGTAATGTGCATATGAAAATCACTAAGGAATTTAAGTACTTTTTCCATGCAAATAAGTGTCAGTTAATGCATTTGTTATATTGCTGCATGTAGACATTGGGCATTGTAAACACATGAAAAACATACAGTATATGTTATTAAAATATAATAATTCCCAGAGGATTAAAAACAAGCAAAAGAAAGAGCATGGGGGAAAAATATGATCATGTCCAATACTTAGAGAGATCCATGGCATTGAAACCTAAGAGGTTGGGAAATTTTATTGTTTAAGATGAGGCATTGGTACGAAGGATGAGAGATGGTGATCAAGATACCCAAGAGTCACTTCGCAGCAACAGAGGGGCTGAGTGTGAGGTCCCAGATGGAGGACTTGGAGAAAGGACTGAAGGAGCTGAGGGAGTGTGCAGCCCCAGGGAGGTAGCAACACTGGCAACTGGCCTGATCCCTGATGCTCCTGGAGACTGATCCACCAACCAAAGAATACACATGGAGGGACCCATGGTGCTGGCCACAAATGCAGCAGAGGAGGGTCTTGTTATCCATCAGGGGGAGGAGAGGCCCTTGGGCCTGAGGGTGTTAGATCCCCCAGTATAGGCGAGTGACAAGGAGGGAAGACGAGAGTGGGTGGGTGGGTGGGTTGAAGAATATTCCCATAGTGGCAGGGGGAGGGCAGAGGGAACGGGGAGGTTCCAAAGGGGAGATCTGGAAAGGGGGAAACATTTGAAATGTGAATAAAATATTTAAAAAAAAAAAAAAAGATGAGCATGTGAGTGGACGGTAGGCGATGAGAAACTGTGAGACTCCTTCTGGGAACCAAGACAAGAGTTGGTGATGTCAACTTATATAGCCCTCTCTCGGCTACCTGAGATCCCCACTCTCTCCTACTTACGCTTCTGAATTTGGAGCATTGTGGTAAATCCCTCTGGGTGTCTTTTCATACTTGTAATTCAATTGATTTTTGATTTCTGTGGTGGAAAAATTAAGGAAATTGAGTGCAGCCCCTACAGAGCATTCAATCGCAGAAACTAAAACTTACAATAAAGCAATTTGACTGTGCCCTGTTTCTGAAATTGTTTCATTTGCTTCGGTGACAGTGTTAGCTATGATTTCAGATCAAAGGGGAATATAAATGTATACTTTTAGTTATTTTCATATGTAAAAATGTGACCTTTGATTTATGGAGACAACTCATCTGACTTGTTCCTTACAGGGTTTTGATCCTCTTCTTCCAACCTTGGGTTTTTAACCTTCAAATACCCACCGCTCACTGAGACCAGCACTCATTTCAGGAGCCCATAATCTGCGTACTTAGGAGTACTGAATCAGCCAGTAATTCACTTTTAATTAGACTTTTCTCATTATATTTGGCTTCTGAAGGTAACATGCTTTTTAAGTTGCACAAACTTAGGTAACTAAATGGAAATGGGCCAGGTGGGATCTTAATTAGATGTAAGCCAGGTCTAATGTCTAGTATTTGTCTGCCTCAGCCATAGGAAGCCAAGGACCTGGTGTTGTCCACCAAAGGTCCAATCAGGTCTTGGAGCATTCTAAAAGAAAATCCGCTGAGCCCAACAATCTTAGAAGCCACTCTGCACCATGACTGGTCTGCCCTGAACTGCTGCTTCCTAGCCACTTGTCTCCTGGTTTGAGAACATAAGGGAACACTGAATGTAATTTCCAAGTGCTTTTCAAGTAGCTTTCCAGGCAAAACAGTGGAATTAGAGCATGTAGAGAGGGGAGGGTGCAATAAATATTGCGATGCTTGGTCCAGGGAATGACACTATTAGGAGGTGTGGCAGGGTTGTAGTGGGCGTGGCCTTCTTAGAGTAGGTGTGTCACTGTGGGAGAGGGCTTTAAGACCTTCATCATAGGTGCCTAGAAACCAGTCTTCTCCTAGCTGCCTTCAGAAGAAGAGGTGGGACTCTCAGCTCCTCCAGCCCCACATCTGCCTGGACACTGCCATACTCCTGCCTTAATGACTCTCAGTCAGGGAGTGTGTCTCATTCTCTGTGGGCCTTAGAATCCTGCAAACAGCAGATAAGGATGCCATCCCAAATCGACCTGCAGTTCCTGCCTCCTGATACCTACTACTCTTTCTGGTTCCTTCCCGTCCCTTCCCTTTTCTTCCCTTCTCTTTCCCACCCCTTCCCTTCCCTTTTCCTTATTTTTCTTTTTCCCTTTGTTTTTATTTATGTGTCCAGTTCTTCCTTTGGTCTCTGATACTTTTGCCTTGTTTCCACTCTTCACTTAGCTTCTTCTTTTCTTTCCTATTTCTGGCCACTCCCAGGTGTGTGATATGAATATCAAGCTAGTTTCTGGTTTCTTGTTTCCTTTTCTTTCTTTCTTGCTGAACCCTGCCCCCACCTTCAGCTATTCCCCTTGCCCCATAATGACCTTCTTGTTCTTATTTCTCTATAAAAATCCCATATATTCTTCTAAAACAGCTTACGGCTAGTGAGGTCAGCCTATTTGGAAGAAACGTCTTTACAGCTTTTGAGACATTAGGAGGGAAAGCTTTATCTCTGTTGACCTCTTTCTTCGGAGCTTGTAAAACACAATTAAGCTCTAACTTCCTGACATGATTAGAACCTATATATATGGACTTACTTGATGAATAATGCATTTGACTATTTGTATTTTATACATTGTTCAGTTTTAGTTCTCACCCGTTTGCTCATAGAATCCCTCTAAGTATGATTTTCTGAGAATTTTAAGGAACAAGTTTTTTCTTTGAGTATGTCAATCATGAACGTGTGTAAGTATGTATAGGAAGAAAAACAGCCATATGAGTAAGCATACATCACTTTTGAATATTTGGATCTGAACAAATTATTTCTGTTTCTTTCTTGAGCTGTGTCAACTCTCTGTCTTTAAGGAGAGATAGACAAAAAAGCAGTGTTCCAAAATTCTTATCTAGAAGGTATTTTTAAGCCCCCTCTTTCCAAAGGATTCTCTTATATAACATATGGTTCTCTTCAGAAACAAACAAACAAACAAACAAACAAACTCTTTAACTTCCTTGAAGTAAAAAAGATGGAAAACCTTAAGAATAATGTTTTAGAGTCTTCACAGAGGCAGCCAATTTTACTCACTTAAGAAATCATTTACTCAAGCATTTGTTTAGCAATATTTTCTAAACTTTTACTGTGAGTAGTATTCTTCTGGCCTCTTAGAATTTTGAGTTAGAGCAAGTGGAGAACTGTATTTGTTTCTATGCGTAGTAAGCATTGACTCTGCAGAGTCCCACAATGCCCAAAGCAGCACTGAGGGTATTGACTGACAAGGGCTATTTGTGAGCTGAGGTATATCTGTAGAGAACTTGGAGAGAGATCATGTCAAAAGAGTACTATCAAGAATAAACTGCCAAGTCCTTCCTACTGAAAGAGAAACTCGCTAATATCCACTGGGCAAGACTGTGTAGTCTGACTGCATGGCTGAAGAGCCTGCTATCTTTAGGTATCATATAATGTCATGCTAATGGGAGAGTTAATTCCATAGAAGAATCTTTGCAGTTTTCATCACAAAGGCAAGTGAATGATCATCTGGACTCATTTGATTGATGACAGAACAAAAAAAAAAAAAAATCGGATTTTTCTTCTGAGTGACAGAACTTGACCATTTTTCCCCATTGGAATAAGGCTTTTGTTTCCTGACGTCCTAATTTGTCTGTATCCTTTATTTTTAAATTTTCATTTATTTTCTTAGACTGATTTCTCTAAAAATGCTGACTCATTTAGCTCAATCCTATCATCAAGGTACTGGAGATTGAGTTAGAATATAGATTTCTTTTACTCCTTTTCACTTGTGTGGAGAAAGCCTGGGAAACATAACATTTTTCTCTCCAACACTTAAGGTGTTGAAAGTAATCATGAGGAAAATAAGCTCCTTCACTTCCACTCTTTCATGTTATTCTTTACATTTTCCCCATTCCATTCCCCCTCATTTGGTTCTCCTCTGACTTCTCTTTCCCCCACCAGGTATTTCTTTCTCTCTCTCTCTCTCTCTCTCTCTCTCTCTCTGTCTCTCTCTCTCTCTCTCCCTTCCTTCCTTCCTTCCTTTCTTTCTTTCTTTCTATTCCTACCACAATTAATATAATCAGGATAATTGCCTGCAGATATTCCCAGGGGTCAGTGTAATCTAGACAATCTCTCACTGAGGTGATATCCCTCTTCGAAGGTTATTCTATAAGGTGTCAAGTTGAGAATTAAAACTAACCATCAAAGAAGTCAAAGAAAAAAATTCTGTCCATTCAGAGTACAGAGGACTTACAGACAATGAAATTTCATTCTTATGAATGACATGAACAGTCTTTCTATGGGAGTCTATCGTATAGATGGAACAATCTACAATTAGTTCTTCAGAGTCAAGGTTTTGTTGGTGGTGGTGTTGGTGTTGTTAACCAGTTGCATTTTGAAAATTTCTACTTATTCGAAGTGTGAGTGAATGCTTTGAGTTGAGGGTGAAAATGACATTTCCACGTGGAGAATGAATTAGGTAAATCAAATGAACCTCTGTCCAGATCCTAGTTCACTCATTTATGACTTAGGAAAAACTATTTAAAAATTAAGACTTGGTTATCTCATTTATAAAATAGGTGAGAATGTAGAAATTTTTAAATCACATCAGCTGCCAAAAGAACTGAGAGGATTACATAAGATAAGTCATCAGATGGCTAGATGTAACCTCTGACATATATTAAACACAGTAATTTCAACTTCGTAGAAGTAGTGGTGTCATTGGTATCATAAAATATCTTTAACTCAACCTCAACAATACCAATAAAACTATGCTATTGCTGGATGTTTTTTAAAAATGAAACAGTGAGATTTTTACACCTTTATAAATTGTGAGGTAATGAACTGTGCAACTTTTGCATTACTCTATTGTCAAGTCAAAAATGCTGATGCCAGCATATCTGCACAAGAAGAAGGCATCTCAGGTCTCAGCCAGTTAAAGGTCTGCAGGATGCTTTCTGCTTAATGGAATTCAGGTAGAGGCTAAAAATGAAGGAAACAGCCTGGTGTTCCACCTGCAGTTTCTACAAGCAGGCAAAGACCTAGGAGGTATTGGCAACCAAGGTAGAGGAGGGATAGTATTTACCTCCTCAGAGGACCAAAGCATTCCTTCTCTCCAGACTTCCCACAGAATGGTTATCTTCAGAGATGTGGGAACAGAATGTGTGGCCTTTTGTTGAAAGTTCTAATCTTAAGGGACAGATTTAACCAGAAGAAGAACAATAGAAATAACTATGGCTATCAAAGGTATTGAATATGTCTGGTGCCAGGGACTATTATCAGAGTCTGGACAGAGTTTGCCCAGATGTAACTAACTTATCCTCTATCTTTCCAAATGCTCACAGCTCAGTGGATTTTATAACAAGTGATAGAATAAGGGACTGGTTACAGAGCACCTAGTTTTGGAGTTTGACCTTTAACAAATAAGGGTTTGCTAAGTGGAGACTGAGGTTAAGAATGCTTTAGGGTTAACCTTTCAAGTCACCCACAATTCTCTGTATTCTCTTTGTCTTAGATACTGGGAAAGATATACTTTCCCCATCTTCTATGTTTAGTTAAAACTTTGGTAGTAGAGTGTATTCCCCTCATACTTGCTCAGAATCACCTAGATTGCTGTTTTAAAAAATCTTTTAGGGGGATGAGAGATGGCTCAATGGTTAAGAGCACTTCCAGAGGTTCTGAGTTCAATTCCCAGCAACCGCATGGTGGCTCACAACCATCTGTAATGGGATCTGATGCTTTCTCATGGTGTGTCTGAAGACAGCTGCAGTGTACAATATGGTAAAATAAATACATAATTCTAAAAGAAAAACAAACAGTTTTTGGCTTTCCTGCAGAACTACTGAAATAGAATCCATAGACGTTGGGCACAGGTGTTTATTTTTACAGTAAGTAAGAGCTTGGAGATTGTGAGAGGTTTAGCTAACTTCCATTTTGGAGCTTGTGGGCACATTAAGATGATTTAAAACTATGACTTAGTGTGCTTGCTTTAGCAAATTCATTCTCTCAATACATATATAACAGAAGTGTATCTAATTTTAATTGGTACTTGGAAGTGTTAACTTTTGAAAACTTTTGGAAACCATTGCCTTTGGGTCAGATGGCCTGTATGTCCCCACTTTCAAGCTGTCCTAACAAAATATAATGACCTATACGTCCCATAAGCAACCAAAAGTTGTTCTTCATTGTTTTGAGGCTCAAAAATGAAGACCAAAGTGTGTAGCAGATTTGGCACCTATGTGAAAACCTACTTTCTTATTTATAGATCATATTCTGGTTGTAACTTTAGATGCTAGAAGTAACTAATGAGCTCCCCTGTGTTCCGTTTTTTAAAGGTTTTAAAATTCCCTTCCTGAAGACTCCCCTCCCCAGGGACTGGCATCTTAATTCTAGCACCTTGCACACTCAGTGTTCAAGATGAAAAGTTGGGGACAGAATAAACGTTCAGACCCCTAGAACCATCCGCTGCAATTTACCAAGTGCTCATCTGCAGATTCACACTGTAGATTGCTGTCTGGTTGCCCAACAGACAACTAAGGCTCAGGTTCAAAGAGCAACCACTTCCCCCTTTTAAAAATGAGCCAGAGACTGAGGCAGTCATGCACAATAAATACTCATTGGGTTGAAAACTACAGTCCAGGTGTCGAAGATGCCCTAGCTCCGCAGGACTTATTATAAATGGAACACCTTCCTGGAGTGTTTCTCACAGTTTAGGTTACACGCTTTTTTCATTTACAGACACCTCCTAGTGTTTTCTTCAGAATCATTTCCTCTCAACACCTGTCAGAAGGTGGCTCGAAGAGACAGAAGCTCTTCAATAGAAGCAGATTGTCTTAAGCAGGTCCTCATTAGCCCACTTCTGTGAAGAGAATAGTCATGTCTGTCAGGAATTAAGAGCACAGAACTAGTGAAAGGGGAACTTGGAAGATTTTATGTTCTTCTGCACTTGCTATTCATCAACTTTCAGCTGGCTCTTGTTATATGATAATAATTATATCTGTCAGTTTTCCCCCTTACGTGAGATTTTCAACCCTCGTCCTCTGGAATAGTGAACTCGAATGAGGGCAATATTTTCAGGAAATACATAAATACATATACATAAATACATATACATAAATACATATACATAAATACATATGCATATATATATGAAAGCACATGTGCTTTTAACATCTAGTGAGCAAGGACGAATATGCTGATGGACTTGACACAATGCAGAAGATATTTCTCTGTGACAAAACATTATTTGGCCAAAACGTTTAGTAGTGCCAAGGTTGACGAACCCTGCTCTATAGAGGATTTTAAACAAGCACTTTTGTAGGAGTTAAGGAGTCAATGAATGGACCAAAAGGAATTTGTGGACTTCTCCAAAATTTTGTGTAAAAACTTGCCTGTGAGCATATTGCCTAGTAGGAAAGTGTTATGTTTCTCCTCATATTATGAAATTCTTAAGTAGAAAAATCACAGAATTTTACTCCATCACATGCTATGGTAAGGAAGTTCTCCCCACCACTTCATTCTATAAGCCATGTTTTACCTTCATCTTAAATATGTTTAATAGTTCTATAACTATAGATAGATAAATAGGCTGATGCTTGGGACATGCTAGCCTTAATTAGTAATAATGTCCTTTTCAATAGCAAATGATCCTAGTCCTGATTTGAATGAAAAGCGGTCAGATTGCTGTTTTGATATGTTGAGTCCATTTCAGGTCTCTCTCTACTATCAGACATTTCTCATGGCTGAGACAGGAATTGTGTATTACTCAAAAAAATGCATGAAAATCCCACAAATGCATACATAGAACCCTTTCATTGCTGACTACCACCTCAGGCTGTATAATCCTACTGGGTATAGAAGGAGGAGGGATGATAGAACAAAAGTCACAATTATATTAAATATTTTGCTCAAGATATCCTTATCACTAAAACCAGATAACATTTAGAAGTCTCATTATAGATACAAAATACTTACTAAATTAGGGCATATTCTCAAGTCTGTGGCCTATATAGCTAAAAACCCTGAAAAAAATCAACCTCTATAAAGTTTGGTCTCAAGAGAGGCACATTTTCTATTTTGCTCTATTGTGAGGCTGGTATTATTAGTTGAGGGGAGAGAGGGGCCATTTTTCTTACAATTGGTTCCAAGCAAATCATTAAGACCCAAGGAAAGAATTCTGTAAAATGAAGACGTAAGAATTAATTTTCTTTAAAGCCTTTTCCTGTGTAGAAATATGGGCTGGCTCATTCATTCATTCATTCATTCATTCTTTCAATCA
The DNA here is from genome assembly GCA_019843965.1 of Rhynchomys soricoides. Lineage (NCBI taxonomy): Eukaryota > Metazoa > Chordata > Mammalia > Rodentia > Muridae > Rhynchomys > Rhynchomys soricoides. The sequence continues at coordinate 636,010 of JADRCH010000225.1, read as the reverse complement.
TTCACTGGTGTCTCCAAAGCCATTTATCATTCCCTCCTAGATACAAAAAGAATAACTATTTCAGATTCTAAGGACCTCAGGCCCTCATAGGCAAAGACAGCAGCCAAAGGTCATGTTGAAGTGGTTTCCTTAGCACAGCCATGAGCAAAAGAGGAGACTGATGATGGAGACAAGGGGAGGGAAGGAAGGCATGTTTGTTCACTATTTGGATACAATTCAGCAATGAATGACTGGGAAGATCTGATTCCCATGGGACAGACATTGCTCATCTACTTGATGATAAATTTCCTTCAAGCTATCTAATATGATAGGAGAAATGGTTACCAGAGGCAGAGGATTTGCTGCTCAATCTGGTTAGATGTCAGAGAGCTCATCCTCTTGAGACTCAGTTTTCTCATCTGTGGGTTGGGAATTACACAAGAATGCCACTAACTATTTAAAAAGATTACTTATTAGGGCCAACTAAAATGATGCCTCAAACAAGATGGATTCCAGTACTCAGGCAAAGTTACCTGAGGTGTTGTTGGATGTAAGCGTCCCAGATGAAAGAGCAGAAGAACATAGGTATAAGAGTTCAAATCTAAGTGCAAATGCAATCCCTGACTGCAGAGGGTAAGTAAATTCACCAATCCCAATCCCATCTTCCTCATATGGTAAGCAGAAATAATAATATGCACTACACAGAATTGTCATAGTTCAAGAACATATGATATGTGTCAAGTGATTAGTAGGTAGGAATAGTTATTTAAGCAGTATCTTCTCCTTTCTTAAATCCTTTCAATTTTTTAGGTTTACACTGATCCTTTACTGAAAACATTTGTAGGACTACACTCACTATTTAAGTTGCTCATTTAAAACATGTATTGTATGCTATCCTGAACCCAAAACTCAAGGCCAGTTTTCATGCTGCATAATTGGAAATGTCAGTGATTATTGATCTGAAATACCCATCAGTATTTCTTTGCATCAGAATGCTAGTACCAGTGGCTTCCTCCTGCTTCTTCCTGCTAATTTGGTGGCAGGCTGCCTGCTATATAGCGTGGTGCTTAGGAAGTTACAGTGATCTCTGCTCCAGGAACATCAGAGCCAAACAGGAAAGGACAAGTTTTCAGAGGTCAATTGTCTCTGGAAAAGGTGTATGTACCAGGGCAGGGGGCATGTTGCTGAACTGTCTGCTTTCATTGAAGTCCCATCTCATCTGTGCATGTCAGAATCTGTTCCCAGTGTGTCACCTCTCAGAGAGGCTTTCTTGGCCTTCATCTTCTGACTTCTGTTTCTTTGAAGCCCTTTCTTGCCAAGCATTCTTTGCAGCTATGTGTACTCCACAGATCATGCCATGTATTGCTTTTGAGTCTGTGGAGTAGCCCAGGTATAATGCAATTTGATAGGCTTTATTTGGCAGGATAACGGCATAATTAATTTTGTGTAATTCAGAACTTGTGAAATGTACCTCCAGATTTAAAGATTTTTTTAAAAAAATGTTGACAAAGGCAAGTTGCTTTGTTAAATTCTTAGTTCTCAGCTATTTGATTCCCTATGGTCATTTTTTGGGGGACTCAAATTATATCCTAAACTCCAAGCAGCAAAGTCATGTTCAAAGCCAGGTTCAGGAACTTCCCTACCTTTGAATGCAGGCTTCTTGTATGAAAAGATTGACTGAAGGTAAGTCTGCCAGTGTACTGCCAAACTTCCGCACCTGCAATTCTTGAATCTAAGCCAAGGCTGGGAGGTTTTCAACAAAAGGACACGCTAAAAAGGAGAATTAGCAGAGTGATTTTTACTTTTCACTTTTGGTTTTCTCTCTGCCCTGGTGAGTATACCTGGAGGAATCAAGAGCTGGTGGGCAGCACGGAACAGCATTGGTTGTACTCTGTTGCCTTCCAGAAAGCCAAAGAGAACAGCAAGCATGACTCTACAGGTTAACCACATGGAAGTAATATAAAGGCATTTTACCGCACTGGCCTCTGAAAAGGAAAGAGAGGCTTATTAATATGTAACTACACAGACATTACATATTTATGCTCTAAATAATACATAATTAGAGCCATGGTGACTATAATGTATTGTCAGTAGGCACAGTTAAGACTGTTCAGATAACCATGCACTGTAATTACGTAGTAATTGCTATTCTTTGAGTAAAAGTAGTAACCAATAAAGGGGAAACTGGCGAGTAATTGCTTTATAATTATTTTGGGAAAGGAACTGTTCCAAGTTAAAGACTGGAGATAAACAGATGTGTATTTCATCGGTTAGGCAGTGCTTAGTAGCTATGGCAGGCTCCACAGTCACAGGCAGACAAGTCCATGCTTCTCGCCTTTCCCGTGTTCTTTGAAGCGGTTTGGGCAGTAGCTCGATGTATACAAATTAAATCATACCTAAGACCCTTGGGATAGTTCTCACCAGTGATTGCTTTCAAACTGCGACCCAGTTAAATCAGAACAGAACAAAGACTCATTTGTGTTTTTAAAAATGTCCCGTTATCTCTTTGATGATAAAGTTGTTCTTTTTCCAAACCTAGAAGCGAGGTGATCAATTCTAGAAGTGTTTCTATTTGTGATTTTTAATAATTATCATAGCAGCTCTTCTCAGGTTCCATGATCCTTGTGAGATATTCTGTCTAATAAGGATTTTAGAGGTTTCCCTAGGCGACACTTTGACTTGCCATAGCTCCTGGTTTATTGGTACCAAATAGAGAGGATTAGAAATAGAGAATTCACACACACACACACACACACACACACACACACACACACACACAACCCAAAACAAAACAAAAACAAAAAAAGAAATAAAACAAAAAAACCCCACCAACAATAACAACAAAACAGGTCTTCTAAATTGTCTTAAGTTCTCTATCTGTATAACTTATTTACTTATTATTATTTATTTTACCACTAGTTATAATTAAATCAACAGGGAGAGGTTTCGTTATTGTTATTCTCAGTTTTGTTTTGTTTTTTAATGAAAAACACAGTTGTAAACTAATTTAGCTCACGTAAGATGAGCATTTCATCCAAATTATTTCCTATTCTCATTTGAAAATCAAGTAACATAATTGCATGGATCTTTCTGAACAAAATCAACAAGAATTGGTACTCTTATTAGCTTGAGGATACTTTAGTCTATTATGTTTTGAAAAATCCTTGTGTTGCTGGGAGGTGTGAATAGCAATTACACAGGACACCAGGGTTTCTGAGGATCCAAATAAATGTGTTTATTTGTACAAGTTATAATTAATGGACAACCCACTAACAGATTGGGGTGCATGGAGTAAGTGAAGGAAAAATATTTATTTATTACTATGAACATATCTACAATTACTTAGTTGAAGCCATTTTCAGAATTCTGATTAAGCAAAAAAAAAAGAAGAAAGAAAGAAAGAAAGAAGAAAGAAATGAAGAAAGGTGTAAATATTATTTTGCCACTGAAAACATTGAGCTATGATTTATCATTTATATAAATATTATTTCTGTAGAGACATGCAAGACACTGGTTGCAAAATGTATTCTTGTCATGGAATCAGGGAATTGTTATGGAAAATGCATACTTTTCAGTGTTTTCTTTGTTTTGTTTGTATATAGATTTTACCTACTTGTATTATACACAAAAACTTGTATACTTATTTGCATAGGTTGGAAGGGTACTGATACTAATGAATGCTCTGTGAAAATTAACCACTATTTAGTCACTTAAAGCTGATGCACAGCAGAAAGTGTTAACTCCTACACTCTTCAGAGGCCTGCCAATAATTTGCATGCCAGAAATCACTTGCGTGTGGAAAGTTCAACTCCAGAACCTCAAAAAGTTGCAAAACCAAAAATGCATATTGAATAGAGTGAACACTTATTTTGTGCCAGAAAGTCCTTAAGCAAATCTCTAGACAGAAGCAGAACTTGAATCTGTGAGATGTTCCCATACACTTTATTGAATTTTCCAGGGTTGTGCGTAGAAAGTTCCAATGCTGGCCATAAAGACCCAGCTTGGCCCATTACTAACTCCAGTCCTGAAGAATCTATGAGCTTTCAGCTCGTTCCTGAGCCTTTGTTGTCTTTCTAAAAAAGAATTGCAGAGGCCTTTTGGCTATCACAGTGGGGTTTGCACTTGGAACAAGAAGGGTTAATCCTATTACTGAGGTGACTGACAAGTGGACATATGACTTGGCTAAGAAGGTACCAGCCATCTCTAAGAACAATCAGCCTACCTGTCTTGCATAGTAGGTCGTCCTGATGAGTAGTTATGATTAGAATCAATCAATCCACTTCTCACTAGAAGGACCTGCAGCTTCTCACTTGTATACAGAGAGGGTGGGTTTTGGGAGCTCTGGCTATTTTGAGAGGGATACTGAGACACCCCTTTGCCAAAGGCTTTGCAGCTATTGCCTTTCTCAAGAGTTACCCGCCACTCTATAGATTCCTAAGCCTGGACTTGTATCTATCCTATGTGATGTTTTCCCTTTGATCATAGCTTCTTAGGCAAGAAAAGACTGGGCAATTTCAATTCTCCCCCTTGGAATTTAGAGCACTGGATGTATTAATCACTTGATATAATACAAACACTGGGTTTGGGTGAAGGATAAGTATGGGGCTTGTGGAGAAAGGCTGGTGCTCCAAGACGGAAGCAGGCATTCAATGACTGTGGCTGTAGACAAGTAACTACGTGGGGTCTTGAGGGTTACCTAACATGGAAATAGATTGGAAGATATTTCCTTGTTTCTTTAACATTAATATTTGTTTTGTTTTGTTGTTGTTTGTTTGAGAGGGAGTGACTAAGTGTACTCTCTCTGCTTTATAAGGTATTTTACTTCTTACATATGTGTATACTGTATTTCTTTATTGATTAATTTTATTTGACAATTTTATGTACATAATGTAGTCTCACTACTCTCTGCTTTTCCCCTCTTTCTTTTTTATAATTTTTATTTTTTGATACTTTATTTATGTTTCAAATGTTTTCTCCTTTCCAGGTCTCCTCTTTGGAAACCCCCTATCTCATCCCCCCTCCCCCTGCCTCTATGAGGGTATCCCCCACCCACCCACCCACTCCTGTCTTCCCTCCCTGGCATTCCCCGGTACTGGGGAATCTAACACTCTCAGACCCAAGGGCCTTTCCTCCCACTGATGACCAACAAGGCCCTCCTCTGTCACATTTGTGGCCAGCCCCATGGGTTGCTCCATGTGTATTCTTTGGTTGGTGGTCCAGTCTCTGGAAGCACCAGGGAGCCTGACCAGTTGACATTGCTGCTCCCTCCATGGAGTTGCAAACTCCCTCAGCTCCTTCAGTCCCTTCTCCAACTCCTGAATTTAGGACCCCATGCTCAGTCCAATGGTTACTGTGAATTGAATCATAGGTATTCTAAACTTTTGGGCTAATATCCTTTTGTCAGTGAGTACATACCGTGTTTGTTCTTTTGTGACTGAGTTACCAACTCAGGATGGTATTTTCAAGTTCCATCCATTTGCCTGAGAATTTCATGAAGTCATTGTTTTTAATAGCTGAGTAGTATTACATTCTGTAAATGTACACATTTTCTATATCTATTCCTCTGTTGAGAGAAATCTTGGTTGTTTCCAGCTTCTGGCTATTATAAATATGGCTGTTATGAACATAGAGGAGCATGTGTCTTTATTACATGTTGGAGCATCTTCTAGGTATATGCTCAAGAGTCTTCAGCTGGGTCCTCAGGTAGTATTATGTCCAATTTTCTGAGGGTCTGCCAAACTGATTTCCAGAGTGGTTGTACCAGCTTGAGTCGACAAATGGGACCTCATAAAATTGCAAAGCTTCTGTAAGGCAAAGAACACTGTCAATAGGACAAAACAGCAACCAACAGTTTGGGAAAAGATCTTTACCAATACTATGTCCAATAGAGGGCTAATATCCAATATATACAAAGAACTCAAGAAAAGTTAGACTCCAGAGAACCAAATAACCCTATCAAAAAATGGAGAACAGAGCTAAACAGAGAATTCTCAACTGAGGAAACTCAAAGGGCTGAGAAGCACTTAAAGAAATGTTCAACATTCTTAGTTATCAGGAAAATGCAAATCAAAACAACCTTGAGATTCCACCTCACACCAGTCAGAATGGCTAAGATCAAACACTTAGGTGACAGCAGATGCTGGCGAGGATGAGAAGAAAGAAGAACACTCCTCCATTGCTGGTGGGAATGCAAGCTGGCTTTTCCCCTCTTTCATGCCCCATCTCATCCCTATCAATCCCATAACACCTCTTAGAAATATGAAAGCCAGTCCCGAGGGATGAAGTTTACAGCTTAGATTTAGCTTGACTTCTCTACATCAGTGGTTTTCAACCTTCCTAATGCTGAAACCCTTTAATATTGTTCCTCATGATTTGGTGACCCCCAACCATAAAATTTCTTTTGTTGCCACTTCATAACTGTAATTTTGTTACTGTTATGAATTGTAATGTGGATATTTGTGGTTTTTCGATGGCCTTAGGCTATCCCTGTGAGAGGGTCATTTGACCCCAAAGAGGTCATGACCCACAGATTGAGAATCACTACTCTATATCATGCGTACATCATATGTGGTGTCTTCAATAAAAGTTTACTATCACCTGGTTTCAGTGAGCAACTGAAAGTAATGTCAAAACCCTGCATTTTTAAGGGATATTCTGGGACCTCCATGATCAACAACTCACAAGATATTATTCTACCCCTGGTATCAGTGTTTCGTTTAATAATTCTTGGTTTCTTGCAACAGCTGTATCTGGACTCGCAGAATATCTCTTTTTAAACTTTAATTTTCTTAAAATTTGGTTACAAGACAGTAGGTTTTCATATGGCATTTTAATATCTCTGTATTCTAGTTAACTCTTCCCTACTTCTCCCCCATCTCTCTAACCTGCCGATTCCTGCTTGCTTATGTGTCTAACCCCAGTCTTCTTCCTTCCTACTTTGGTATAACTTACATTATACTATTCTCCTGCTGTAAGTCTTGCCCCTCCCCAAAGCCTCCATTTACATTTCCAGTGTCTACAAGAACACTAAATTGACCTCACTATTAGAAATTCAAAGCCAGGATGCACTTGGGCGAGCATGTGGCTTTAGCTTCTCTGTGCCTGCCTCACTGCACTCACTATAGTTTTCTTCTAGCTCCATCTATTTTCCTGCTAATTTCATTTTTTTTTGTTTACTGTGGAATAAAATTCTACTAATATATGGTCTACATTTTTAATCATTCATTCACCAGTTGATGGGTGTCTAAGGTGATTCTCCTTTCTACAGTGTAAACAGGTCAGTAATCATCATGAATGAACAAATATCTTTGTGGTAGGACATAGAGTTAGTGCTTTGGGTACATGCCTAGAATGGAATGGTCGTATGGTAGTTATAGTCTTGGCTTTTTGCAGAATTTCTACACCAATTTCTGTAGTGCCTGCACTAGTTTGCACTCTTACCAATTGTGAATAAATGTTTCCTTCCCCCTGTACCCTTGTCAACAGTTGCTGTTTTTGGTCTCTTTGTGGTAGCCATTCTAACTGGGGTGAGATTGGAATTTTAAAGTAGTTTTAATTTGTATTTCCCTAATGACTGTTGATTTTGAACACTTTTTTCCAGGTATTTATTAGTCACTGATACTTTTAAGTACTCTGTTCATATTTATAGCTTAATTTTACTGAGTTATCTTATATTTTATACTGTTGGATTTTTATTCCTTTATGTATTCTAAATATTAATCTTCTCTCAGATCTATAGCTGGCAAATATTTCCCCCTATACAGGATTGTTTTCCTTGTTCTATGAAAATGTTTTTGTAAGGTTCCATTTGTCAGTTGTTTGTGGTACACACAGGGAGGATATGCTGAAGAGAAAAAGCTAGAAAGAGCATGAGTCCCTTTGATTTTTGCTTATATTTTATAAGCAATTTTCACTAGATAAAACCAAGAACTACATGTAAGAGACACAGCTTTCTGCAATGAACACTGCTGTATGTATCAGGCTCAGAATGACTAAGACCCAGAGTAACTTTGTGACCTCAGTGGGTCACAATTCATAGCCTTCCTGGTCAAAAATCCCATCAATGACACAGTGTCTATCTTTCACCATACCCTGACATGGTTTTCAAATGCTGAATCACTAAATATTTTTTCTTGGAGTTCTACCAGTTCCATCAAGAAGTATTTAATGAACTCAATACCTAAGACTTTTTATACAAAGAGAAGGATTGGTTGAACTATAACTCAGTGGTAGAGGATATGCTTAGCTTGTGTAAAATCCTGAATTCAATTAACCCCAGTACCCTCTACCCAGATTAAACAACAGAAAATAAAATACACACACACACACACACACACACACACACACACACAAACACACACACTCACACCCATACACACAAATGGGTACAGAAGACAAAACTGAAACATAATTAGAGAATAATTTGATGTTAAAAACATAGAGGACAAGCAACAAATGTATTGAGTGCATTATATATATGCGTTTAAAACTAAACATTCATATGATTAAAAGCATTTAGCAAGAAACAGCATTGGACTGACATTTTCTTTAAATATTTTTTTATCTTATTTTTGAAGTGTATGGGTGTTTTGTTGGCATTTATATCGATGTACTCTGTGAAACACTAAATGAAACACTAAACATATTATCTGTATGTTTTATCATTTACAAAGTTAGGTAACAATGTATGCTACCCTACTCAAGAGCTTAAAGATACTTTAAACTCAGATTGAAAGATAGAAGCAAGACATTACTAATGTCTTCACTTCTTTATGCATACTGGAGAGTTACAGTAAATAATTTGCACTCCTATATCACTGGCTTATAGATAATGATTAATAGTTTGCTTTGTTTGTATTTAATAGGCAAAATTTTGTTTTTTTGTAAACTTCATACCTAGTGCTGATACTTATAAGTAAGTCACCTTATATTAAGTTCACCAATAATTTGACTTTAAAATGGGAAGAGAATACTGGATTATCCAGACAGACTCAGTATAATAACCAACTATTAAAAGCAGAAAGGAAAGGCACTATGTTAGAGATTGAATAGGAGGTGGGGGACTCAGCTTGGTATTATTGGTTTCAAGGTGGTAAGGATTAATAGAAAATAAATTTGTGTCGTCCAAAGGAGCAGAGAACCGGTGTCCCTAGTAGAATGCTACAAAGATAAAGAAATTCACCATTTATCTGGATGAGTCTGAAAACGTTATATCCCAGAATCTTCAGAGAAGAGCCTAGCCCAGCAAATGGCTTCATTTTGGTCTTGTGAGACCAAGTAGAGAACCCAGCTAAGCTCCTCTGTGCCTGGATTACTGACCCATGCATACTGAATGATAGGAAATTATTGTCTGAATCACTAAGCCTTATAATTAGTTATAGGATAGATATGGGCCTAACACACATGTGTCCTAGGCATGGTGCCAATTCTTGCATTCACTCCAATAATGATCATCCTGAGAAGCAGGGATGCTTGCTTTTCTGTTACAAAAGAGATATTTGAGGCTCAAAGAAGCTAATCTATATAGAAAAATAATAAAGTTTAGTGAATAATAATAAATATAATAAATAAAATAATAATGTTTAGTTTGGTGGCTCCATGACTTGAATCTGGCATATTGGCAGAAGCCCCAAATAAGATGTCAGACTCTGGCTAACTGGAAATAGGACTGGCCCTGCTTCCTTCTGGCTAATAAAGGGTATTCCTTGAAACATTCTTTCAAATAAAGAACTCATCTTATCTTCTCTCTGCTTGCTTTATGCTGGACAGAAAAGGAGCCAACCAGCAGCTCTGCACCTGCACATAGTGGCTGTGCTGTCCCACAGGGAAGTTTAGCCCCAGACAGCCTGTGGTAGAAGGTGGCAGCTCATCTGGGGTCTGGCTCACTCCCTGCTTGGCAACCTGAGCTCAGCATCATTGTACAGGCTCCGAAGCATGAAATGGGGTTTTACACTGAAGCCTGGGAGACATGGTGCATGGAGTTTGGTTTGGCTATTTTCCCCCCTGCTGTTTGTTTTTAAAGATGAAATAAGGGCATGTGTGAAAAAGGTCTCCCAGGTCCTCTGCATGAGATGCTAGCCACCGTAGCAGACAGGAATACAAATGAGCAGAGGCAAGGCAGCTCTCTGAACCCCAACATACTGTCGATGCTTAAAATGTGGTGGTTATTTTGATTATTACCTCAGCTATTATTATGTGATTATTTCAGGGGTGTGCATAAAGCCTCCAAAATGACTCCACTGATTCATAATTCAGGGACCTTTCCATTCTTTTAGTTTTAGATTAATGTCCTATAAAATGTGTTTTTGCTTCTTTTTTACATTTCCCACCCTTCCCCTGATACTTCTGAAATCTGCACTATTATTAGAAGATCCTGAGTACCGTGAAGAGTGTTAAGTATTTTCATTCAGTCTGAATATAATATTGACCATAAGAAGTATTTGTCATTTAGTTCTAGAACAGAGTTTTATGGGTGCCAAATGCATCCCATAAATAGATGCATATGATATGATTATAGCTGATTCACAGATAATATAATTGCTCTGTGCTTTTAACAGGAGTTATAAGGAAACATGGGAAATATGTTAAGAATTTGGGGCTGACATTGGTAGGTTGTAAAACGATGTCGTTGGAGGGAAAATATTAACTGGATAATATATAGGAAGCTTAAAGCTACAAGGCCAGTTTGGGACTCCAGGGACTCTCGGCTTTAGTGTGATCTCGGTTTATTGGATTACTTGCAAAGAGTGCACAAGGAACAAAAGCAAAATAAAAGGATCTCAATCCTCTGAGGAAACTGTGAGGACCACTAGACACAAACTTCAGGAGAGTTGTGAGCTCAGGGAGGTCTAAACCCTGACTGAGAAGTCTGATGTCCCTTGAATCAATTGGGACAGACTTGCATCCTTTCCCAGCTCTGCTCAGACAGAAGGATAAAGGAATGTGATGCCTTTTGGCCTGAGACATGATGTTGACTTAAAATTTTGTCTCACCTACAAGCAGATGGTCCACTAAGTGGTTCACTTATTTATTTTGTGGTGGCAAAATTCACTAAGGGCTACCCTTGGAAGAGCAGCAGTCCCAGAAGTAGGTACTAGTACGATCCTAATTTGATTCATCCTCTTACAGACAAGAAGTTTGGAATGTTAAGAAGTTAAATTATTTCTTCAAGGTCTCAAAGAGAGCCAGTAGGAAGCTTGTACTGTGTCTAAATCTTGTGACTCTTCATTGGAGGATGTAAAAATTTAGTCTAGTAAAGAAATGGGTTGTGGCCCAGGTCTTGTACTGACACAGGACAGAGAAGAGACCACAGAGAAAAGTATAAACACTGGACTTCCTTGAGTCTACTTTATGCTATTTCTTTTGTGTGTGAGGTGGGGTGAAGGCATGTGTGTACATGTATGTGCTTGTGCCCACAGGTTCATGTACCCGTGGTATCCGACTCATTTACTGTCCATGTTCTGTTTTGAGACAGTCTCTTACTTAACTAACTCTTACAGTCTCTTACTTAACTAACTCACTTATTTAGGTAGACTGACTTGCCAGCAAACTCCTGGGCTTGTCCTATCACTGGCTTTTCACCATGCCTTGACTTTTACATGGGTTTGTGGGCTCCAAACCTAGGATTTCATGTTTGCTCAGCAAGTGAAGAGCCGTGTCTCCATCATCATGCTTCTGCTTTTATATTATTTCTTTTTCTACTGTGTGTCAGTCCAGCCTTTTGTTTTATTATTATTAGTTAGTAATGAAGGTTGAGCAAAGACATTCCATGGTAACTATCTGCTGTTCCAGTGAGCCAGAGCAATGTTCCTGGGCTTAGGAAACAATATATTACACTATATATTATTAATATATAATACATAGCATGTAATGTATAATAATATATGATATATAATGTGTGTTATACAATATATAATAAATATATGTGTTGATTCTTTGAGAATCATACATGTATATTATATATTGATCGTATTCAATCCCACTTCTCCCTGTAGCTTCTCTTAGATAAATCTCCCACAGTCCCAGTCCTTCCCAATTTGTCCTCCATTTTTTAACAATAACTTTCCCAGTCCACCTCGTGCTACCTATAGCAGAGTGCTGCTTGCAGGGAATGTGTCCAGTCTGATCAGATGACTGTCCTATGATCCCCTTAGTTATTAATGATTCTGAGTTTCTGCCCTAGGACAATGTCTAAAGGTTTTTGACACAATTTTTGGTACAGCTACTCAAGCCAGTGATCGTGACTTAGTGGTGATCATGAGTCCTATTGGAATAATTTTCTTCTGACTGTAGCCATAGTTGCTTTTACCATAAAGATGAGACTTGGAATCCTCTAACATATGGAAATATTTAGAAAAATGAGAGTCTGCTATGAATCTATTCAGAGAACAAGTAGTACACAGTTGATATTTATGGGAACATATGTTACATTATACAGCAATAAAAACAGAGGTGAGTGGGCTAATCTCCTGTAACAGCTCCTTTGTGTATAGTATTACCTCTATTACACACCAGAAGCAAATTTCGATAAGGGATACTATTGCCACATTAAGAGATAAGAAGATTCCATTATTCTGTGAACTCTCCTTCCAGTCGTAATAATAAAAAATGAGATTATTCCATTTCCTCTTAAGGCTATCACTTGTGAAACAAAGATACGATTCTATTGGAGTTGAGTGTCTGGTTCTGGTACCTTTTCCTGTCTCCCCTCTGCTTGTCAGGTCTCGGTTCTACTGTTATAGTCTACATTGGTGCTTTGTCACATAAAAGCAAAAAGTCCTGTTTCACTTTGGTGTAGCAGGATAGGCACACTCCTCTCACATCTGGTTATTTCAACACCACATTCTTTTCATCTTGTATAATGGTCTTGGGTTGGTGAGATGCTTCAGGATCAGACCTCATTTTGGTAGAGAGCAGTATATGGAAGTCCCTTTCTCCCCATGCTCACAAAACTCATTTTGCAATAGTGGTTTTGTGGTATGGAGCAATGAATATCCTTGTTTGGTTATTTTTACTGTGACTGAGAGATATGTGGCTTAAGAATATTTTGAGATTTGAAAGGTGAACACTAAATTACCATGAGACTTTCCCTCAGTGATACTGTCTCAGGCTTTCTATCTCTCCACCTGCTAAGGTTCCTGTGTGTTCCTTGCTCCTAGACACCAAGCATAGCAACCGAAAACTGCTGATTCTGTGTCACCAAGTGAGTGGAGACATTTCTTAATTTAGAGCAGAGAAATATTTGATTAAAAACACTTCCTTTCTGCTGGTGTGCTGCATATGGGATAACAGCTAGGCAAAAGATACAGCTTGCTCCTAATGAATAATTAACACCCTTTTTAACTGTCCCCTGCTTCTCCTCCCACTAGCTGTCACCTTGAGCTCTGTTTGAAAACACCTTTTCTCATTTTCTTACCATTATCAAAGCAAGGAGGGATAAAGGACAGGAGATTTGTCATATCTATCTCACTGACATCATAAAGATTGTCACATAGCTTTATATGTAGAGCACTAATAGGAAGGTTCAGTAAATTTCTCACTCATTCATTCTTTCATTCATTCATTCAGTGGGCAAACTACATTAATATGTAATTTGTAAATAGGTAAATTTTGGAAATGTATTTTATACCTCTCTACTTTAGTTATCTATGAAATTTGACTAATAGCATTTCCATCTAATTGGGTATTTGGAGAAGGTTTAAGTTACAGAATACACATTATCCATGTTGTAAAATAAGTTGCTGGTTAAAGGTAAATAGGCATTGTTTTCTTAATTCATTTAGCAGTGATTTATTAGATGTCTGTCTGTGCCAGTTACTATATGCTGGAGACACAAAAGTACAATCCACAGATATATTAGTTATGCTCTCTTGTTGTGACAAAGTCAACTTAAGGAATAAAAACGCCAGCTATTTTGGCTCATGGTTGGAAGGTGAGAAAGGCATGGTGGTGGAAATCTCTTAGGCGATTCCAAATCCAGCCAAAACTACAGTCAAAATTAACCATCACAACACAGTTTTCCTGGAGAGCACACTGCATGGCCAGGCTGGGGCTGCAGATTCTACAAGCAGTTAGTTATAGTCTGGTGCTAATGCACCACTTTAGAGCTATATACACATGTTAGAAGAGTTTTGAAGGAAGAAGCCTTCCTCAGTCCAGTCCAACAGAGAAGCCATACCTAAATCGTGTTATTAAGGTGAAGAGGTACCAGATATACAAAGTAGAAAAGCAAGGCAGGGAAACTGGGTATAAAGGCTCGGGAATGGGAGGGGCTTCAATGGAATCTGAGATGCACACCAGAGTGTGGTATGAAAAAGAAAGCACAAAGGCCAGGGAAACCAGACCAGGAAATACTGAGCAAAGCAGTGTACAGACTCTCGACCGAGTATGAAGAGCCTGAGAAAAGCTATTAGACAGTGAGAGTTCATTTTTACCGTTGAGGAGTTGAACTGGTCAAACTCTCTACAGAGCCAATTTGGGAAAGGACTAAAATAGACCAGAGAAAAATGATCAAACCTTGTCTAAATTCACCGGTAAATGCGACTAAAGACAGGCGTAGATTTGAGAGAAATTGAGGACACAGAATGAAAGACTTTGGTGAATGACGTAATGTGGTGTGCAAAGAAGTTAAAAACAACCACAGCATTCTGGCTTAGACAGCTGGATAGTGTCATTAACCAAAATAGGACAAAAAACAGGAAGCAAGCAGAATTGGGCTGAAGAGAACAGAGGCTCAACATTAGATTCTATGGTTTGCCCTGGTGCTCTGCTAAATTAGACTAATGAAATATTTGGAGTGATAGGATTTGCAGATAGTAGTACAAGACAGGAGAGGCATATCCAGCACACCTTGAAGGTAACAGGCTCAGTTAACTCTCCATAGGCAAATGAAACCTTTATTTGGCCTGAGATAGGAAAAGAACCATTGATTTTCAGATCGTTAAATGATGAATGCTCATTATAAAAAAAAGAAAAATGTTTCCTGCAAAATTAAAAGATATATAGGTTATTCTGTGATCTCACCATCCAGAGATAATCACCTGGTGAGTTTGGTAGTGTTCTGGTTTGCTTTTCAGTTGCTGTGATAAACAACATGACCAAAAACAACCCAAGGAAGCAAGAGTTCATCTTATATTACTGATTATAGTCCACCATGAAGGGAGTCAGGGCAGGAACTCAAAGCTGGGTCCTGGAGGCAGGAACTGAAGCAAAGACCATAGAAAGATGCTGTTCACAGGCTTATTCTCCATGAGCTTGGTCCTCCCACATAAGTCATTAATCAAGAAAATGTTGTACAGACTTGACTGCAGGCCATTCTGTTAGAGGCATATCTCAAGAGTTTCTCTTCCCAAGTATGGATAAGTATGTGTCAGGCTGACAAAAACTAACCAACATAGGTAGCTTTGATCTATAGTGTTTGAGATCCAGTATCAATCCCTGCATGCCCCCTGCTTATTTAAAAGCATGTAGTTTAATCTTGATAATGTTGACAGCTTGTAATTCCTTAGAATGGGTGATAGAAATCATAGTGTGTAAATATTCTGAGGAAAAGTTTATAGATATGGAGCAAGCTTAGACATTTAAAAATGACTCTCATTGACATGTTCTCTCATTGACAACTGAGAGGATATATGTGTTGCCCATTGCTATTCTATTACTTTAATTACAAGCTTAGTTGTTTAAACAACACGTTTCATTTTGAGTGGCAACAAGTCTGAAATGAGCTTTAAGGAACTAAAAATCAAAGCTGGTTCCTCACAGAGGCTCCAAAAGAGAATCATTTCTTTGCTTTCTCTAGTTTCTAGATTCTTCTAGAAGCCCTTGGCTCCTAGATGTATCAGTTTAATTTCAGTTTTGGTTGATGGTTTTGTTTGGTTAGGAATGGCCCTCATAGGCTCATGTATTTGAATGCCTAGTCACCAGGGAATAGAACTCTTTGAAAGGCTTAGAAGGTGTGCCCTTGTTGAAGGAAGTCTGTCAGAGAAGATGGGCTTTAAGGTTTCAAAAGCCCACACCAAGCCCAGTTAGTCAGTCTATCTCTCACTCCACCTCATCTCACCACACCCTGTGTTCTGCTCTTCTCCAGCACACCTGCCTGCTGCCATGGTTACTGTCATGATGCTAATGGACTAATCCTCTGAAACTGAAAGCCAGCCTCCAGTTAAAAGTTTTCTTTGTAAGAATTGCCTTAGTCATGGAGCCTCTTCACAATAATAGAACAGTGACGAAGACAGTCCACAGTCCACAGATCTCACCAAAATCTCCCTTGTTGACTTTGTTGCTTCTATGTACAAGTCCTTATGGTTGCATTTAGGGCTCATGTGAATACATCCCAATCTATTGCCATTCCATTTCTGCAAAGTCCTTTTGTGTTGTGCATGTTCCATGTATTAGATTATGTATATCTTCAGGGATTATTTATTCTCCACCTGATAACTATTTCAGAAGTGAAATACTAAATTTCCAGTAAGAAATAACTGAAGTTGGAGACCTCACAGATGACTATCTGCTTGAAATGAATGGCAGTGAGCCATGCCTGATGTATCCTACTATATTCCCCAAGACATAGGGCTGATAAGCTAATCTCCATCTTAGAAGAACAATTTCTGGCCTTGTCAGGAAGAGGATGAAAGGGACAGTGAGGTTAGTGTTTGAAATGGTGGGAAGAGTCACAGTAATCAAGCACGCTCTCCTAAAAGTTGTAGGTTAAATAGGAAGAGGGAAGTAAAATACTTTATATCTCCTTGGAATCTTCATTTTTCTCCTTACATGAAATTCCACACTAGGACTTTACTTTTTCTTTCCTTCTTAGTGGAGATGAAGTTTGTGGTAGAAGGTAAATCAGAGCCATACTGAACAATGGCTCCCTAAGTGGTGCTTCCTAATGCCATTACCATCCCTGTAACCTTTCTTTTCTGGTTTCCATGGTCTTTGCTGGGCTTCCCACTGGGGTTTAAGGAGACAGATTTCCTGGGCTCTGCATTTTTACTTTCTGCTCAACAACAACAGAAAACCAACCAACCTATGAAGCATGAACTTACGTTCTTGGTGCTAGTTACTTAGGGGCTGTTGCTATTTCTCAGCCCAAACTGCCTTACAAATCATTCTATACCAAAACCATGTTCACTATGACATATTTTAGGTCAGTTATGAAGCACATTCTACTGCTTGCTTGTCCCTGGAGACAGGATTGATCATAGGGAACCAGGCCAACCATTGTCTTGTGGAAGCTTCCACTCAGAGCTTTTTTATCTAGTAGCTAACAACTCATTTTCTCCCTGTTCATGGCTCCACACCCTACCTGTTTGAAGAGATAAATCTTTGGCTAACAGAAATGCAAGAACACTCATAACTCCTGTGATCCTTTACCCTCTGAGTCTCTAAAGAGACTGAAAGTCATATATTTCCAACTTTTTCAGGTATGATAGAAATATAACAGTCCTTGAAGCTTACTGTCATATAGTCGGGAAGTCACGAAGTGCACATAAGTGTGGAAATGACTTTTTAAGTCATCTACTTAAATAGAAAGGACTTGACTTCCTTTCTTTTCCTTTATGATGAGCCTTGACACAGAATGCCAAGAATGTGTTGACCCTGTAAAAGAAGACAATATCCTAGGTGATGGTGGTAATGTCAGATGGCTGAAATCCTAGTGCCTAAAAGGCTTTAGCAGTAGAACTTGCTGTTGAGTAAGAAAAAGAAAAATTCTTTTAATTTTGACCATTGTATTTGTTTTCCTTTGTACAACATGGATATTTGACTCTGTGTTTATGTCTGAAAATAGAGAGTTGAAACTTTAGGAGTACATCCAAAGATTGCCACGTCAAAGCCCTTTTCTTAGCTAACCCTTACTCATTCTGACTCATTTTTTTCGTTATACATTCTTTTACCTCTTGCAGTGCTTAGCATCCTGCTGGTTCATAGCTAACTCATTTCAGATACATATTTCCAAGGGCATTTCTTTCACATTGCATGTACAGAAGGACAATCTTTATCAAAAAGACATACACTCAATCCATGTGTAATGAAGTCTATAAACTGTTGAAATCTTAGTAGTTGGTCTCGTAATATTTTCTAGTGAGATGTGAGCTTTGCTGTGAAAATCATTTGATAAGATCTCTTTCTGTTTTTGTCTGTTTAGTGCTATTACAATGTGATGCCATAATGAATAATTTATGAAAAATTATCTAATTTCTCAGAGTTCTGGAGGCTGGGGGGGAGGGGATTCAGCATCGAAATGCCAGTATCTATATCTTTCAACAGTCCCCTTTGCATTTTCGTTCCTTGGCATGAATTAGATGGGCTGGATACATTCAGATGATGACAATAGCCATATCCCATTTTTTGCTCAAGAACATGCTTTTGCATTATAAAGGTCACCCTTATAGTAACAGTATTAAGTTTTTATTTAAAAAGTAAAAGATTAATTTTTTCTTCACATGTATATGTGTCTGCCATGTTGTGTGTATCTGCCTGTGGTGGCTAGAAGAGGATATTTGCTCTCCTGGAGCTTGCAAGTGGTTGTAAGCTACATGAATTGGGTTCTGGGAACTGAACTCATGTCCTCTGGAAGATCAGTGTATATTCTGAAAGTCTGAACCATCTCTCCCATCCCACCAATGCTATTTGTGAAGGAAAAGCTATATGACTTAAGTGGGTTTTGAAGATTCTACCACTCGGCACCATTGTGCTAAGGGCCAATGTTTTAAATATGAATATTGGAGAACACATTCCAACCATAATTCATCTAGGGAACTGCAACTATTTTGGATTCTAAGAAAGAGCTTAACACCCAAGCTTCATGCTGAAGGAACTGTCCTAGGTAATGAAAGAGTTCAGTTAGCATTTCAGACCCGGCCATTTTTTAGAGAACTATTTGCTTCTCAAGAGAGACAGCATGTTCTGAACTTTAAAAAATTTAACCTCTAGATTCTTTGATTGTTACAACACAAAATTCTTCAAATTAAGTGTTTATGGAGTTCATGAGTGCCACATACTGGAGTAATTGCCCGGTGTCCACATATAAGAACAGCAAAGAAGAGCAACCTGGTGAACTTACATCCCAAGTAGAGCAGGCGACTGATGTTTAGCTGTTCCTCATTTGTTCCAGGCATGGAAGCTCACTACTGTTACCAGATGTAATCTTCAAAAGAACATAGAGATTATGAACAGTGTGTGATATTTCTTAACAGTGTTTACATTTTACAGTAAAGAAAATGCAGAGTCAAGTGTCATAGTGCACATCTGTATTACCAGAACAAGTACAGCTGGTTGCAGGAAGGCCAGGAGTGAAATGCCACCTTAGGAAGGTCAAAGTTACACCTGAAAATAGAATAGTTAAATAAATCAATATGTAACTGATTTCTCTGGGATGGGAATTATTCTCCCCAAATGACAAGATTATTCTTTGCTTAATCCTTTCTTCTCCAAAGTCACTCAACCTGCTCTATACAGCTAAGATGTTGAAGACTGAAAAGGGGGAGGGAAAGTCCTCCTTAAGCTTAGTCCTTTTAGAAGGTTACTTCAGTATCAGTCAATGTATCCATACCACACAGAATCAATCCTGTGGATGAGTTTTCTGCAGGAGTTGTGCTGTAAGTTTTATCACAGATTAACTGGGCTCCTAGAGTCAGGAATGAATAGGTTTCTAAGATAGGAAACAATGATAGCAAAAAACCTATGTCCTATTCTCTGCTTTCATCCTGCACCATTGTGTACAGCATCCTGTTGTACTATTATCAGAGTAATCATTTCTGTTGTTTTTCATCTTATATCCAACTTTTGTTTTTTGTAACTTCCGCTGGTCCAATGAGGGAGAAGTATGGTTGTGTGTATCTTCTTATATGTAGTACAAGTATGACTTCATACTGTTGGAGCAAGGCATTAGTATTGAAAAGGAAAGAATTTGAGCTTGCAGTGCAGATTGGTGATAAGAACACATCCTTAGCATGTGTGGAGCCTTGGCTTCAATCTCCAGGTAAAACCCTAAGTGAAACAAAATCAACCAAACCAAACCCAAAGCCTTCAAGGTCCACCATTTATCCAAGTTTTCATGGGTGGCGTGTAGTGTTAAAGCTGTTTCCATGAGTGTCTAAGGGTATAGACTTCCCTCTTTGTTTTCTCTTTTTCCAGGTGAAGGAATGGAGGCACACTGCTAGCCATGTGGCTGGGATGGGAGGTATGTGTAGAGGTATAGGGGAGATCTATAGTGCAAATAATGGAAGAAAAAAGAGGTAAGGAATTCCCAACATGGGAGCGAAACAAGACTGACGGGTATATGAATAAATCACCTATTGATGAGTTAAAAAAAAAAAAAAAAACATTAAATAAAATAAACAAATCTAGTTCCTGACTTTGTTGGATCATTGGGTTTAGAGAATGGAAGTCTGTTTTAGTTTTCATTTTTTCCTAAAGATACTATACTGGTACCATTGTGTGCTCTTTACTGGAATCTTGCCATAGTCAAAATAATTACTTAGTCTTGTGTGTATAGTAGCAATCTTTAGGGTATTTACATTTTTATTTTGGATGATTATATTTATGATGATATTATTGTCTTGAATAACTTGAATCAGTTTGTTTAAGTTCATCTAAATCACTGCTTGCAATCCACTAATGGGAGATTAGTTTTGTTGGGTATCCCATCAATGGGAGAATAGTTTTGTTAGGTTTTCCTATAGTTGAGACAGAAGAATAGACTTGTATTTTAAATTATGCAAGCAGCTAGCTTACCAGACACAGATTAAGCTGGAACAATATAGGACTTGGTCTGCTTTCTCTGTCTCACTGCACACAGACATATGATTGCTTTGTCCCAAATGGCTTTGTAAAACACATTCATCTACTATTGCTTGTCTTAGGAGAAAAGGCAAGCATCCATGAAAATGGATTTTGCTGTATTAATTGTGAGCTTCAGAGCAAATAATCATTCATCTCTATGGAAAGAGGGATGGACACTAGGACACTGATATCTGGTTTTTATAAAACCCCTCTTCTCTTTGATACATTTGTGTTCCGAAGTAGATGCTGCTTATCATGACTTGCTTGAGGCAGATAACTGCATTTCACTTCTACCACCCTCTTCTTTTTCTTCTGCTTACTCAAGTTGCCCATTTTTATAGCTGCTCTGTCTCCACCATCTCCAAGTGTTTCTATTGATGTTAAAACTCATATCAGAAACATGTATATACATTATACACATTGGGTTGGGAGGATGAGTAAATATTTCATGATGTGAAAGAATATAGATTTCTTTGGGATGAGACTGTAATTGTGACAAGATGAAGAGTGTACACTGTAAATAAGCCTTGAGAACATGTATGGAAAGTGTTTTTATAGACATCATCGTGATAGATCAGGAGAGAGGAGTTTATTAAGAATATTTGGGGTATACTGCAATCTTAACTGTAGATGTTATTTTATGCTCAAAATCAGTGTTGCCAGTATTTTCAGATAGCTCTCATATGGCTGTGTTTCTCTGTGGAAGTATTCTCCATTTCCTTTTAACTAAGGTTCCACGCAAAAATACCATACCAAAAAATCCAAAAAGAAGCTCATCTAATAAAATAATCTATCCTTTATCTTCTTTGGTTGGTGACTGATATTGAGAACTCTAGTCAAGCATGGTGGCACATACCTGTATTCCCAACACTTGGATGGTAGAAGCAGGAAGATCAGGAGTTCAAGGTCAGCCTCAGCTACATAGAAAGTTAGGTATTTGTGCAGTTATTCAGCATGCATTCTGCTTGCATCAGGAGCATAGGACTGTAGCAGTAAGCCTTTACTGAATGCTTCCCCTCTTTGTGCAGCTTGTGCACCTCTTGCATTCTATCTTCTGCAGGATTCCTTTTCTGCTTGGAACAGACAGTGGCCTCTATTAGAAGGTTCAGGTTGCTGTTCTTACTCTCTGAGAGAGTGACTTTGGCACAGCAATCTCTACTTGTCTTTTGTGGATAAGCAACTATATTTATATTTCCCAGATACAGCCCACCAGCCATGTCAGCTTCCCTGGTGTCTGAAAAACAAGACAAACAACAAACAAACACAATCAAACAAAACGACCAACAAATGAGAGAAAGCCATGGTTGATGAGAATCCAAGGGCTCTTTCCAATGATGGATGAGGATTTTAAAACTGCCATCTTAGCTACCAACTGGACTTGCAGGTCAAGTTGAGCAAGTTAGCTGCTGTCTTTTCATCCCTCAGAACTGAGCTTTCTCTTAGGCAGAGTTCACATCCAGACCTTCCTTTTCTCCTTGTGTGGAGTTATTCGCTCCCTGGCTCAGCTTCTTTGATTTGAAACACTTAGATCTACCTTTTTTGCAGGGGATGGGCCCTTCATTTTTTCCCCAGCAGCTTTTCATACCAGTGAACTGCATCATGTGTTAATAAGCTTTTTACTGTGTTAAATTACTTTGTTTCTGTAGCTGATTTGAAGGCAAAAAGGCCCTGGAGGGTGAAGGAGAGAGAGAGAGAGAGAGAGAGAGAGAGAGAGAGAGAGAGAGAGAGAGAGA
>JADRCH010000225.1:573541-613510 GCA_019843965.1 Rhynchomys soricoides | reverse complement strand
AGAGAGAGAGAGAGAGAGAGAGAGAGAGAGAGAGAGAGAGAGAGAGAAAGGAAACATTCTAAAGTAATTAGAATGATTACAGCTTCTGAAAACAGGCTTTCCTAAAACTGTAATATTTCCCCAGCAGACTTTTTTTTCCTTAAAGTAGCCCAGGAGACTCTTGGATTGGTGTCCACAAAGCAAATGGTGGTGGGCAGTTTCTATTAAAGAGCAAAGGGATAACCAGACACTGGAGATTTCTTTAGAATGGATTGTCCGGATACTCATCTTGCCCACCTCGTGTTTGGTTCCAGGCATCTTGTCTATCTTTATGGCCACTTAAGCTTGAGGACTAGCAGCAAATTTAAAATACTCTATCATAAACTGATATTATGCCTACGTGACAAAGCTATTCATTAAAAATATTAAGTCACATTGCCAAGTGATCATGTTGCCAAACCACCTTCTAAATATTTATGTGCACACTCAATTGTGTGTTGTTCTCAACCTTGGTTGGAGAATCTTTACAGGGGTTAATTACATTCAAAGACCTATAACTAGACAAAAAGTGCTGAGAATATGTGACCTTAAATATTCATCTATAAGCAAGTCATTTATATCAACAGCCCCCTACCCAAGGTTCAGGCAGCGGAAAGAATGTAAGAGTCCAGGGATGGGGGAGAGAGCTATGCAATGCTGTCTCATAAACACCATGGAGGTATTGCACACATGAACTTGCTAGGCCTGTGGTCAGCTGTATAAAATATCAGCATGGAAATGTCCTGGCTCCTACCCCTTCCCTACCTGCAGAGGAGCTTGGGGTAGCTGTTGGCTGCTGTGGGAGGGACTATGCTTGTTGGCTGCATACTCATGAACATGTGGATAGCACCAAGTGGATTGGTGGGTTATCAAAAATCTAAGAGGATATGAAGATGAGCAGGAGACATGCTGGAGGGTCCTGGGGTGGTAATGAGCAACCAGAGAAAAGTAAAGCAGTGGAATTTATTAAAATACACTGTACACATATCTGAAAATTTTTAAAGAATAAAAAAATAATAGCATGTTGCACATATATGGAGAGGTGAACCAAATCAGTAAATGTGGTAGCTGTGGACAAAATGAGAACATCCATTTGTAACATCAGATTTTGTGCAATCAAATCAGTGTCAGTTCTTCTTCTGGGGAAAGCTGTGTTTGGTTTTCATGAGGAGCAGGATCACTGAAGCGGGTGGGGGTGTGTGATGGAGTTGATGTGTTTCATTTTCTTCTCTCCTGCCATCTCATGCAGATTGGTAGTGGACTAGGCTAGCTTTGAAATGCATTCTGATCTTTACAAAATTGTTCACCCATCATTTCCTTGTAATAGAGAAGCAGACTCTGGGCATCCTTGCAAAGTATAAAAAACTGGTTAGGAGGACAAACTGGATGCAAAGGAGGAGGACTGGAAAAGAGTCTTCCCCAACTTGACAACCTCTGTACTGTTTCCACAGTCATCTGCTAAAAACTGCTGTGCCATCGAGACCCCTGCAGAAACACCCAGATACCTCACATTGATGGTTTCAGAACAGATGTGCCTCCAGACAAACTCCTCTCTAAACTGCTTTACCTTATTTGCTACCATTTTAGTACAAAAGTATATCAGACACTGTTTTACTTTTTCTCTTACTTAGGATGCATTTTACACATTCTCAATGATTTGTGCAGACATTGTTAATTTCTACATGCTATTTATTTAGAGTGGAGATTTTTTAAAGACCCAGTCCAATGGAATTTTGTGATGACTGTGGCCCATTTTTAAGGTCTTACTTTTGCCTCTTGGCTCTTATTTTTAATAAAGTATAATTATATATTAAATATAATAAAATAAAATATAATTTTAACTATATTTTAATTATAAGTAGATAACATAGTATACAAAATGTAACAGGTAGAGAGTCAGCAGAATTATAAGATGTCCCTTTCGTGAAGCAAAATGCATATGTCTGTGTTAACTGTTTTGGCTGCATAGACATCTATCCCGTTTCCCACTCACTATTGGAAGTCTGACATTCAGGTGAGTGTTGCACACAGTTTTACATTTTGGAGAGTTTCTGGAGGTAGGAAGAAATGATCAGCAGTCTCATACACTGTGATTTCCTTCATGGTTCACTGTCAGATTATAATGCACAAGCTTAAAACTATGTGCCTTGATTACAGCTTCTGCTGAAGGCAAGTCTTGATTAAGGTTATAGCCTTTTAAATTAAGAAACATGCTTAAATCTATGTGTAGATACTGAAGACTTCAGTGATAGAATTTTATCTAATATCTATAAATCATTGTTAGTAGCAACACACTCAGGAACTGGAATATGTCACTTTGTTATTTATTTTCTACACTCAGTTTTAAATGTCCTCCAGTTAGTAACATGTATAGGGTCAGATCACAGAGCTCTCCGTTGTGTTTCCCTTACATCTGCCTTCATTTTGAGTTCATCTTTCTGAGCTATTTTGAGCTTAACTCCTCCTTTACTAGCAATGGGTGGAACAGACCAATTAGCATTTTTTCCATGTTAAATTTCTATGATGTTTTTCCTAGACATCTGCTTCATGCCATTCACTACAGAATATTTTTTCCTCAAAATATAAAATGTAACTACCATAAGTTCCAGAGTTTAAGTGTTACTTTTCTAGTCACCTTGAGAGAAGGAAATTGGCTCTTGACCAAAAACTGTTGCATATACTCAAAGCATGAGTGTGTGGGGTGGGTAGAGGTGGACAGATTACCTGTAGAAAGTGGCCCCTCAGAACTCAGTATTGCCACTTGCCGTGTGGGCTTTTAGAATGTCAGTGTTAACCACCATCTTAAAGGACCTCAGTATCCTTTTGTAAAACTTCTACCTACTGTCTCTTTTTCTCTTCACATTGGTAGTGGTGGGTGTTTCAAAATGTTTTGAAAAAAAAGTGTCTTGGAGAGGAATCAATGTAATCAAAATATGTTAGCATTATAGAAATGCCATAATGAAATACATTGCTTTGTATAATTCAGTATAGACTAATAAAACTAAGCAGAGTTATTGGTGGTGGAAAGTAAAGCTGAGCTATCTGGTATCAAAGTTTGTGATTTTAAATGTTGTTTTCATAAAGGGTCCCCATGGCAATCTGCTGCCACTGAGTGACTGTGTGCCTGGAAATGTATATATACAGAATACAATGAAATGGATGCATCTATTGGATAGAGGGAAAAGTTGGCTAAGAGCAAAGCAAATACTTTTTAATCTCTTCTCCTCTGCAGAGCATAAAAGCTATTGACTTTTTCTCTCAGTTGATTGGAAAGCACTCTCCACGGTGAATTGTGTATCTAGGGTGGGTACATCTCAAGATTTCAGTTTTGTCATTAAAGCATCCCGGCTGTACAATATCCAATCCCAGTGAATTCCAGATACCTTAGTGAAGTCAGTGGCAGAAAGAATCTATTTTTGGATCTTTTTCTGTCATTGTAAAAATATACTGACTGTCCCTTGAGGAGATTGCTGTATTCATATAGTTGTAAGAAAGTTCTTGCCTACTCTGTGGTCAGTGCTATACAGAGTGTTATGGTCTTATTTGTGACTTTTCCTCCTGACTTTATCATTTATATATTCCCTGCTTTAGACTCTGTACCTATGACTGTATACACCATTGCAGATGCTTAACACATTCATGCTAAATGACTGACTATGCTTCTTCTGTGATGGGAAACATATCTGCATCATTTTATATTTCCTGGGATTCTTAGCACTATGCCATACTTCTCTCTGGTAAGGCGTTTAGTTAACACATGTGGATGGATGAAGGAATCAAAGTTACCATATGTCTACTTGCTATTGAAACTATGTTTTGGAAAAAAAATCAACCATTCCTAATCTGGAGAACTCATACTACCTCAGTTTGAAAGAGGCAGTGCTCATGAGACTCTTTGGAAAATTATCAGGGAACCCAAAAGTGAAGTAAGTCTTATTCTTACCACAAAATAGAACTTCAGAGACACAAGGCTGAAAATACCTTACATGTGAAGAACCCTTGACCAAGAACAAAACACTTCAAGTATCAGTGCTTCGTGAGGAGATCATTTTAATGTCTCCACTTTACAGACAGAGAAATAGATTCACTGGGAGAGGGTAATTTGTCACATATTTAAGAATGCATTCCAGGTTCAGAATCTGGTTTCAGAGAGGTGTCTGAATTCTATCCTTCTCACAGGAAAAGTCATCTTGGGGTGAGAAGATCCTGTTATGGAATATTGGTGATTCTTCTTTATACATACAAAGCATAAAGAAATAACTCAGTCCTTTGTTGGTTATTTGCACAGGCATTCAGCTATGAATCTTGGATTGGCTTATAAGCTCAAACATAGGCATGAGGTTCTCTAGTGGGAGCTGTGGATTAGAAGTTCATGGGAATAACAATTTCTGTCAATCTCTTAAACAACATTGTGGGTTCTGTTTTCAATACCCAATGGATTTCTTTACTATTTAAAACAAGGGCCAGTCAGAGCCTTGTCATGTGGCAGACATAGCACCATAGTCCCACTTTTAGATGTAAATAAGTTAAGCAAAAACCCTGTAAGCTTCAGATTTGTTAGACTCTTACCCACTCTTCCTTCGAACTGGTCAGAAGTTCTGTGTGGGAGGAGTGTTTCGCATCTACCTAAGGATGTCCACTGGGAAGCAGCAGAGCCAGAGTTGGTGATCTCTCCATTCATCAACTTCAAAGTCAAATGCTATGAGAACCACATTGTTTACTCTTAACCAGACGAAACAAACCAGATTTTAATTTTAGAGCATTCTATAAAAGAAGTAGACAACTTCTACACCACTGAGCTTCCTTCACTGCTGATCGATGCCCTGTCTTTAGCTGCTTACTTCGAATATGATCTTAGATTTGATGCCCATTTAGGATTTTATCCTTGGCATAAGATTATTTAAATATTAGATTTTATAAGGTATCTATCCTATCAATCAGTGCAGGAGAAAATGTTAACAGTAACCCTGAATAAGTATTTTCTATAGTCTTATCTCTCTGTACAAATGCAAGGAATCACTTCATTTTCAGCTTCTGTGATTTGAGACAGAATTGAGATATTTTATATAATATTCTGTGGCCTAGTTAACATTCTTGGTTTCTCTCAAGCCAACTTGAGAGTAAGTAATAAGGGGGAATATTTATTTATTAAATAGTAATTATTAAACATAAAAACACTTGAGATACAATAAGACAGAGACTTTATCAGTGAAAAATAACAACCTCTCATAAACAAGGCATTTTGATAAAATAAATTTAGTATACTTATGCTTGAATATGCATAAGAACCTGCCCATGTGAGGTAGTAAATGTCAGAGAGAAGAACTCAAGAACTTAGAGTAAGGATGGATTATGAGAGTTTCCACAGAGGAGTCATGCAGGCCCTGTCTGAGAGCTATCGGAAGGTAGTATTTGAGAGTAACACCATCCCTTCCTTCTGTCAGCGAAGTCATCTCTAAGGTTGCCTATTATAACAGTAGATGGGGTGGGCCTAAGGGTAGAGGGGCATCTGCTCTGAGCATATCATTAGAAATATATGATTGTCAATGATTAAATAAAAAGCATGCTTCGAACAGTTAGAAGAGTCATAAGTACCATGGATGAGGGTCAGTGAGAAGCAAAGGCAGATAAAGGCATGACGAGTGTGATGACCCGAACTGATCTCTTAAACGTGGATAAGTGGAAGGAAAAAAAATCCAACTACAGCAAGCATTCTCTGACCTCAAGATGTCTGTCATGACATCAACGGGCACACACACAATTGCTGGGATTTCGGTAGATAGAGTATCTCTGAATAATCACTATGCCATTGCACTCCCTTGGAGATATTCATTACCCAATCTCTTCTTTTAAATATTCTGTTGTCAAGACTAATGAGTCTTATCATTTATCTCTGAAGCTAGTGGCTACATGCTTAATATTTTATGCAGTTCTCTCAGCAGAACGTGAAGTGAGTTCAAGCCACTCTCACTCTGAGGTATTGCCCTTCTCTGTGTGGGAGGTGGCTGCCTGCCAGGCCATGGGCAGTTCTTTGTTTTCTAGTTCTGTTCCAAGTGACACTGACCTGAAACTGCTCTTTGAGAACAAGGAGGGGTATGCACTGGGGGCCTCTTGTGGCAGGAGCTGGAAATAGTGATGGTTTCAAAGGAGGCCAGAAGGTAGAAAGAATTTGGACTCCAGTGAGAGAGGAAGTATGTTGAGGCTCCTAAATCTACAGATAGTGCAAATGTGAGAGTTTTGATTTTCAGGATATTCGTCCTTTGAACAGAAGCTAAAATTCAAAAGCTGGACTCTTCAGAATTTAGTCGTAAGAGGCGTGGTGCGATGTTTTGTTTCACTGAGATGGAGTTGCTTAGTCATTTAAGGACATAGTAGTGATGTTTACACAATTTCTCTGTCTTCGCCATCTTTTACCACCTCCCTTTGGATCCATGACACTTGGTCTCTACTTCTCGAGTTACTGATCATTTCCTTCGCCATCCTTCTGAGAGCTAACCCAAACTTCCTTTATGCAGCCACCATAAGTCACAAAACACCTGCATTTATTCTGAGCTACTCTGGCATCTTATACCACACTCTTCCCTTCAGATGGAGAAGTGTTCCAAGCATGTTTCTCAACCAAATGCAATATAGCCTTCTTTGTTAATATATCCCCCACTGAGCACCACAGGCATTCCATAAGGGCTTCTGAGAAACACGCGTTTGCATATAGTGATGACGGAGACTTCAAGGTTCTTAGAGATGCTGGGAAGGATATATTTATGAAGCCAAGCATTTGATGAAATTTTTCTTTTACCACATCAATTCCTTTGGGCAGAGTTTCTGAAATGAATTCAAGACTGAAGGTCACACTCGGCATATCTATGCAGAACCTGGCCCAGGTGTTGTATTAATAATTTCCCTTTCATTAGCAGTGTCCCCACATGAATACTCCTAAGGCTGACCTTCTTAAATTGAGACAGGAGGCGTGAGGAAAGAGAAGCACATGACTAGTCAGAAGTCTCTGGTTCACCTTGTGGCATCACTTCCAGATGGCAGTATGATACTGAGTGAGTCTCCTAGTTTCACTTCATTTCCATTTTCTCATTGTAGGATGGTAACCTGACCTACCAATTACAGATCTGGAGGTCCGTTTGCCAATAATGGGTATAAATTCTTTTTATAGACCATGAACTAGAAAAAATGGACATGGAGGTATGTTTAATTCTAATGTTTGGATTTGCCCACTGTAAATCCCTGATTAGTGGCTTTCTGCCATGCACATTTTCAGTGGTTTGTTGATCCCTACCAGACAGTAACAGTAAAACTGCTAAATTTACTCATCCATGTGGATGTGTGTGGCTAGCATAAGCAAGGCTGCTAAATACTGTGTGTAGTGTAGTGGGAACCTTCCTTTGGTGAAGTTATAAAGGGGGAAAGATATTAAACAAACTCATGAATAATTATAAAATTATAAAGTATAATTAAAAGGACTCCAGTTTCTAGGAAGGAGCAAAAAGTGCGACAAAACTGGGAGGGAGAGACAATGGAGGCAGTAGGGATAGAGGGAGGCACTGACAGAGAGCTCAAGGGATGAAAGAAATGCAAGCACTGATATCCTCTGAGGATAGGGAGGGGCAGGAGTGGATCAAATATCCTATCAGAGTGGTAGCTAGGGTCTGGGTAATAAGCTGGCATGAAAGCTGTGATCACACTGGAGCCGTACAGAACAATGGCACCCATAGGACTACTAGAGGGGGGTGGTGTGTGTGTGTGTGTGTGTGTGTGTGTGTGAGAGAGAGAGAGAGAGAGAGAGAGAGAGAGAGAGAGAGAGAGAGAGAGAGATTTCTCCGTGAGCTTTGTGTGAACACATGAGCAGACATCACACTAGTAGAGAGTGTATTGCCATGGCCCAGGCAATGGATTTGGGCGATTGTGGCTCTCATAGGTAGATTTTATCTGTGTGTCTCCTTCTCCCTTTTAACTCCCAGTGTGCAATAAGATTCTAACATTCACTTCATTTTATGGGTGTCAAGGAGCTTTCAATATTTACTTGGGCCATTGAAACTGTGAGAAGTGACTTACGTCTTTCCTGCAGAGGAACTTTAAAAACTAACATTTGTTTTCATTAATGTATTTATTTATTCAGTTTACAGCCCAATATCAGCCCCTCTTTTCCTCCCAGCCTCCACACCCACAGCTCGTTCCCCCATTTTCTCCTTTCCTTCTTCTCTAAGAAGGGGGAGCCTCCCTTCTGAGTACCCTCTTCCCAGCACATCAAGTCACTGCAGGACTAAGCTCATCCTCTCTCACTGAGGCCAGACAATGCAGCCTAGTTAGGGAAATGGGATCCACAGGCCGGCAACAGATTTAGGGATAGTCCCCACTCCAGTTGTTGGGGAACTCACATGAAAACTAAGCTACCCATCTGTTACTTATGTGTGCAGAGGGTGGGGGGAAGGATTAGGTAGAGCCCATGCTTGCTCTTTGGTTAGCTGTTTAGTCTCTGTGAGCCCCCGACAGTCCAGGTTAGTTGACTCTGTTGGTCTTTCTGTGGAGTCTCTGTCTTCTTCACAGTATATACACTGTGCCACTGACATTGGGAATTTCTTTGTTACTCCAGAGGAAGTTGTCCAGATCGTTACTTTATTCACATGGTAGTATACTAATTAGCTCACAAGACTTTTTCCTTTCAGACTAGTTGGTTCTATTGATATTACTAGTCTTTATCTTTTCACCATTTACAGCAATGTTACAGCAGCTGAAGTATCTCAACTCTACTGGTAGAATTAAGGCATCCATTTATTTTATACCCTGATCCAGACCATTGCTCTTCTGGCATTAATTAGTGAGTGAGCGACACACATGACCAGCCTTTCCTAGGCATAGTTCAGGACTCTTGTCACAGTTTCAGGTTTTCCCCTGAACTTGCCTCTTGTCTATCATTCAGAGCACAGGCAAAGCTGAGTAAAATAACAGTATATGGGAAGTTTGCATAGCTATGTTCTATTTTGTTAACTGATGGTGAATTTGTAGTTTCTATTTAAAAGTATTATCAAGACATGAAAGATGCTTTGCTTATTCCCATGTCATTCATAATTTAAGAAAAAGCTCAATTATATCTGTTCTCAGTATGGATATATATATATATATATATATATATTTATATACACACTATAAATTACATATAGATTACATATAGAATGTACATGCATCTATGTGTATACATTTATGTACACATATATAAAAATATCTATTTTAAGAGAGCCAAATTAGTTCTTCCCTGCCAGCTGCTTGCCTATGTCTCACCCACTTACTCAAGTTATGGGAGAGCAGGCTGTGTATTTAAAGTGTTGGCCTTTCCTTGGCAACCTGAGCTCCAGGGCTTAAATGGTGTGTGAGCTACAGCGAGGAGGGGAAGAGTTAATTGCCTGCTTTATTTTGTTGGAAGAGGCAGCTTTCATTTCACATTGATTTTCTACATTCTCCGTGCCAATTTGTGACAGCTTGTTTCTCAGCTCCACATTTGTTTAAAGCTCTTTAACAGACTGATTCTATTTTTTTCCATGCTGTTTTTTTCTTCTGCTTTTTTCTTTTCTGTTTCTTTTTCTTTCTTTCTTTTTTTTTTTAACTTAGGCTAACATGGCATTGCAAGTGGCTGGGAACCTGGATAAGACTTCCTCTCTAGGAAACATGATTGGCAGTTCCCCCTGTCATGCAGATGTGGGATGAGGAAAGCTAATTTTCCCATAGACTTTCTAGTTTCTATTACGATCTGTCATTTTACACTGGTGCTCATTACAGCCCTCTTCTTGCCAGA
Organism: Rhynchomys soricoides; assembly: GCA_019843965.1. NCBI lineage: Eukaryota > Metazoa > Chordata > Mammalia > Rodentia > Muridae > Rhynchomys > Rhynchomys soricoides. Next base: position 603,693 of record JADRCH010000225.1, on the reverse strand, counting down.
TGGAAATCTGCCTATTCACTGGGTGTCTATTTTCTGCCACTCATGGGTTATGACAACGTCAGACAATATGTCAGTAAACTCCCTTCAATATCCCTTTTTGCACTGGATAGGTGGTGACACTACATGAAATACTTGGTATTGGCAGGTAACTGTCTTCATGTAGTATGCGAGCAAAGGCAAGGCTGGAAAGTCTAGTGTATTCAAGAAAAAATAATGTCCATTTTATGAGAAGGGATACATAAGGCTAGCACCTTAGAGTAGTAATTGTGCATTGAAATTAAACTGTCCAGTACATGAACAATGCCACAGTGCTGATATATACCCAATTAACAGGAGACAGTTCTAATCTTTTTGGGATGACTAGCCTGAGTGGGAAGGTAGGCTGGGTATAAAGCAGTGGTTCTTACAATTCTGGATCAGGCTCTCCAATGTCAGCCAAAAACTACATTAGAAGTGCACATGCAGGCATCACCCCATTCTTAATGAATCAGAATTCTTGGGGTTAGTCCAGCAATCTGCTTTTTTTCATTTTATGATATCCCTTAGATGAGCCTGGCAGCTAAGGCTAGTGAACCACCATCGAAATAAACCAACATTTACAGAATGGGTACTGTCATAGGAGTGTTGTCCAGTAACAAGACATTTATTTTAGAATCTATTTTTTGTTTATGTGTATATTATATAGGTACCATTTATGTGACTGATATATTAAGCAAATAATTTGTATAATCAATCGAAATTCAAAGTTTTCTGAAATATTTTCTTTTAAATGTATTCATCGAATCAAGTCTTCTTATGAGGTTCAAAGAGTTGTCAGGGGCTCTCCTTGGGCCTTCCTGTGTAGTTGATGTCTTGTGGACATGTTAAGGGCAGACAGATCTCACATGGTTAAGACTTCTCTTTAGCATCACCTGAAGACAAACTCTATAGTGGCCTTTCTTATGCCTCCTTCCTCACGAACACTCTAGCTTCCACTCACATTCCCTACTTAGAACCTTTGGTTTTGTGAATCCCCTCCATGATAATCTCTCTGTTTGAGTTCCATGCTCCTCCCAGAATAGTCCTCTTGGGCAGAATTCAAGCAGTTCCAACTGACTCTTTCTTCCCAACATGGCACTAATCTGAACCATGGGAAACCATCAAACATCTTTGCATAACAGCTGTGGTCAAATATCAATGAAGCAGCCATTGTTAGGGCTTTGCTGTCATCCATTTCCTTGGTATCTCAAGTTCTGACAAATGTTGGTCCATAGACCAGCTGTGTCCTGCTGCTTGTTTTGATGAGCTAAGTTTCACTGAAGTACAGCCATACCCATGACCTTATATATATGATGTGGAGTGGATTTTAAATGACACTGGGCAGAAAACTACATGAGCTAGGATACATAAGGTATTTATATATGATTTCTTATAGGAAGGAGTATGCCAAGTCTCCTTAGATTCAGGGATATGGGGAATGTGTATAGAGTGGTAGGAAGGGGTACACAACTAGAGTGAGAAAGAAGAAAATTGAGAAGTTAGACTTCAGTCTTTTTTGCCTCTAAAATTCCAGGGCTATATGTATCTTTTTCTGGTGGGTTTTTTTTTTTTTCATTTTGATACCCTAGATGCTCATGCATTCACATAAGGGAGTAGCCACATGGCTGTTGCTTTGTCCAGGAAATTTCTGTACAGCTTCTCTCCTTATGTTTCTGGCTTTTACACCTTAATCATGCTGATCTAAGAAAGGTATCCAGGAACCAGTCACACAGTTTGAAAACATATGCCATTGGTCTACTGCCTCATTTTGATATCCATTTTTTATTCCTTTCCATCAGTTAAAACTCATAACATACATCCAGGGACATTTGTGTTTAGATAGTTCAATACACCTCAAATGATTTCTTGGCTCTTGATTCGGGGACCGAGGCAACCATTGATGGGCTACATTAAAACTTCACTGAGTATTATGTTTATTTTATGATAACTGAAAGTCATAGGCTTGGTCTAATGAGATGAACACTAGAGCTTTACATGATTGTCCAAAGAGACTGCCACAATAGTAAGATGTCCATCATTTGTTAAGACTACATGATGTCTTCTGATTGCACTTAGGTCGAGTATGGCAAATAAAAAATTCCAAGTACTTTTTCTTTTTTCTTTTTTCATACATTATTCACACATTTCAAACATTTCAAATGTTTCCCCCTTTCCAGATCTCCCCTTTTGAACCTCCCCATTTCCTCCCCACTCCCCCTGCCACTATGGGGATATTCTCCCACCCACCCACTTTCATCTTCCCTCCTTGGCATTCTCCTATACTGGGGGATCTAACACACTCAGGCCCAAGGACCTCTCCTCCCCCTGATGGCTAACAAGATCCTCCTCTGCCGCATATGTGGCCAGCACCATGGGTCCCTCCAAGTGTATTCTTTGGTTGGTGATCCAGTTTCCAAGGGCAGTGAGGGGTCAGGCCAGTTGACACTGTTGCTCCCTCCATGGGGCTGCAAACTCCCTCAGCTCCTTCAGTCCCTTCTCCAAGTGCTCCATCTGGGACCTCACACTCAGCCCTACTGTTGCTGCAAAGTGACTCTTGGGAATTTCAAACTTTTGGGCTAATAACCACTTAACAGTGAGTACATACTATGTTCATTCTTTTATGACTGTGTTACCTCACTCAGGATGATATTTTCAAGTTCCATCCATTTGTCTGTGAATTTCATGAAGTCATTGTTTTTAATATAATGTATTCCATTGTGTAAATGTACCACATTTTCTTTATCCATTCCTCTGTTGAGGGACATCTGGGTTGTTTCCAGTTTTTGGCTATTATAAATATGGCTGCTATGAACATAATGGAACATGTGTCTTTGTTACATATTGGAGCATCTTCTGGGTATATGCCCAGGAGTGGAATAGCTGGGTCCTCAGGTAGTATTATGTTCATTTTTCTGAGGGTCCGCCAAACTGATTTCCAGAGAGGTTGTATCAGCTTGCTTTCCCACCAGCATGATATTGGTACAGTGACAGGCAGGAAGATCAATGGAATAGAATTGAAGACCCAGAAATGAACCCACACACTTACGGTCACTTGATCTTTGACAAAGGAGCTAAAACCATACAGTGGAAAAAAGAGCATCTTCAACAAATGGTGCTGGTTCGACTGGCGGTCTAAGTGAATTGATCCATTCCTATCTCCCGGTACAATGCTCAAGTCCAAGTGGATCAAGGACCTCCACATAAAATCAGGTACACTGAATCTAATAGAAGAGAAAGTGGGGAAAAGTCTCATACTTTTCCTTTTCAAACAGGCTTAAGCAAGGCTTTCCAGTGATCAATATTCCAATGCCAGCACAGACATACATTTAAACATGTGCCTGCATGCATGAGTATGTACACTAAAACACACACACACACACACACACACACACATACACACACACTTTCAGACATTGAAATTATCAGAGCAGTATGTTCTGTATATTTCATACACAAACTTAAGGGAAGAAATGGTAAGTTTGTTGTATTTCTTGAAATGGAACCATCATAGTGCAAGCATCAATGATATTTAACTTAGCTTTGATTTCTCAATACCAACTGGACACTCTGCTAATTTACTTTTTTAAGATGGTGCAGTGCTGTCTTCCTTACCAGTCTTCGTGTTTAGTGATGGGATACCAGTGACACCTCAGGTAGCAATGACAATGTTTTACGCCATCTTGTTCTCTCTGGACTCTTTTGTTTACACCCAGTCTGGTATATTTCAGGTCAACATGATTATGAACACGTGCTAATTTACATAGTTACAACACAAGGAAGATTGTGACGAGAAAGCGTGAGTTTGCCTTAGTTGCTACTTCCCCACTAAGTCTTCTAGCATGAACTTGAGTAACATTAATTATCTCACAGCCTCGAGTTGTTTTTAAAAACTTATTCACAAGCTTTGAAGCTTGACTAGATGTGAAAATGCTTCTTTCCATAAAACACCTAAAAATAGTCATACAAATAAGTTCTTGTTATAAATACTTTTAAAATGTATCACACACACTCACACACACTCACACAGAGCCATATTTATTTAAATTCATTCCAGAGGGAGACTAGCACAGATTTCCCTGTATTGGTTATGCATTTGTAATTCTTTTTTAGAATATTTTTATTTCCTCAAGATTGAGGATATTTCTGCACATGTGAACAACTGTGTTTTTATTGTTTTCTCTCAGCAATGCCTCTCATTTACATATCATACCTTTTAATACCTTTATTCCAATAGCGTAAAAGTAGGATTCTTCATTGGTTCTTATGTTCACCATCTCCCAGACTGTTCTATACAAGCCAGAGGAACGTGGAAGCATTTTTACTCATTAGTGGAGCTGAGTGCTGATAGGTGCTCTCTGGAAACATTGGTGATAGGATGAGTGTATATGAAGCAGGATTCTTGATGCTGGGAGGAATCTATAGATAACATGATGCGAGTTTCGCACTGAGCCTTTGGGACACTCATGACCTAGATGGATTGTTTTATCCAGGTTACTTAACATGAAAGAGAATCACATAAAATGGTTTGCTCCCAAGTTATCTAGGCCATTTCTATCTCCTTCGTTCTCCAAAAAAAAAAAAAAAAAAAAAAAAACCAAAACACTCTATCCTTAATAATGAGGCTCTTTGGTCTAGAATGCTTTTTATCAGTCTCTTAGTGCAGAACCTCATTGCTGGTTTTTTTTTTCTTTTTTTAAAGGCAGTAATGAGCTTTCTCTGGCTTTGAAAATTTGTTCTTCCTGTTCATTTCCTAATAGCATTACTTTCCCATGAACAATGCAGTTATGATTTATTTAGTTCCAGAAGCAATATCAATCAGAAATGTATTTCTGAAGTACAACCATTAAATAGATAATGAAAACATACAAATATCTCCTTCATTCTAGCAATCTTATTGCAATGTTAAGGCATAACTCATCAATACTAATACAGTCTCATAAATATATTCATTGTACATGTCACTAGTGTGTTTGGTAAATTAGCAGAACCAATATCATTTCATATATAAATATATAGTCTCTTTCCATTCAGTCCATTCATTGAAAGACTTGTGGCAATTTACTAAATAAGAGTTTCTGGTACTTGTAGTGTCTTGATCTTCCTTTAGCATTTCTTGTAAGTCTTCTCTAGTACAAATAAATTCCCTCTCATTTTGCTTTTTTGAGTCTGTAACCCCCATTTCTTCCTTTTTGGCATGGGATTGCTGAGAGTCATTTTTATTGTTAGCAGGCTTTGGATTTGGGGTGTTGTTTGTTTTTTGTTCTTTTCTTACAGGATTTGAAATATATTAACTCATTCCTACCCCAACAGAGTGATAAATAAGTGAGGTGAGGTGATGAATATATTATTTAGCCTGTTTTGACTATTCTGCATATAAACATGTGTTGAAACATCAACACTGTACCAATAAGTATATAAAGTTGTCAGTTCTCTTTAAAATAAATATAGAATTTTTGAAAAAGGCATGTTATATACAGAATATTTTTTTAAGAATTAAAAGTCTTCAGTGCTTCATAGGACAAAATCATTGCCAGTCTATATGACTATCAAAGATGTAGCAAAAATTTTGGGAAGTGAAATAAATTACTTGACATAATACAGCCATTATGTAACATGAGAGGTGTGTGCCATCAAGAAGCTAGGTATCTCTGATGAAAAAATCTTCCAGCAACACAGGAAAAGCCCAAAGAAAAAAAGAGATGAATTTTTTCATCTTATTTTTTTGAAAGAGCTAGTCAAGTTGGCACACTAGCCAGGATCCTCTGGCCCCTGTGAAGTTCAATGTTGTTATTTACTTTATGCCAAGTAAATAATGGCATTGCTAACTACTCACTGGCCTTAGAATAGATGTTTATAAACCTATTGATTTTCTCACAATAGCATCTGCTCCACAAAGATGATTCCATGGCCTCTCTTTCACATCTCCCCTTAGGTGGCCAGGTGAATAACGACTGGTTTTCTTGCATGAAAACATGAAGAATGCAAGTGTAAATTTTATGCCATAGCCAGACCTAACTTTCTGCTCTGTGTCCAGAGAGGCCAAATGGATAACAACAAACTGGTAACAGGAGGTAATGGGTTTAATGATAAGACAGATTATAAACCTTGGAGGCAGACCAATGCAGGTTCAATTATTGAGGAGGTAATGCTATTAATATCAGTAGACTAATTCTTTCTGAAAAGACCCTGGAAACAATCTCTTCCTTAACTTTGCTTGTTGTGAGAACTCTTTGGTTTCTTTGACTCATTAATTCATCCTTCAAATCTCTGCCATCCTGGTCAGACACCTGTCTTCTCTCCTTTTGTCCTGTTCCTGGGCTTATAAAGGCTTTTGGGCAAAATGGGCAGACCTGTATGATGTAGGTTGGAAGCTAGTCAAGATCTTAAATTACCAACATTTGAGAAGTCCATTATGCAAGTGTTAAAGATTAAACTGTTCCTGCTATGGTATGTTGGTGTCCTACCTTGTGATATATATGACCTTATGAGGAGATATGGACTGTAAAGATGTGGTCAAATTCCAATGAAGTTTATCCCAATAACATGTGTCCTAATAAAACAAGGGATACTTGGCCACAGATATACAAAGAAGAGAATACCATGTGAAGACAAAGGGACAAATGACACAAAAAGTGGGCATGGAAAAAAGTCGTGAAGTCAATGAAGACATCCACAAGTCAATGGAGGATAAGAATTATCAGGAAACACACAGAATACAAGAAGTTTAGAAGAGGTATTTCTCTGAAGCTCTCAAAATGAACCTTTTTACAAAGGCCCCAAATTTGAATTTATGACCATGGAAAAATGATGCATCATATAAAACAGAATAATTGCAGACTCTAGAAATTAGTTGGGGATCCTTTACTTCATCGACCCAGGCATAAATAAATGGATTTCAAACTTCTTTCCCTGTACCTCCCCCAGTGCAGGGCTTTCTGGTAAGCAGGAATTATAAACTATCTCAAAAAAGAAAGGCATCTTGAAATCATCCTCATGATAAGTTGATTAAAAAAATATTAGGGTTTCATTACTACTCTTCTGTGTACAAGTATGAAAATAAGAGTATAGCATATATGCCTCCTTAACCTGGTCCCAACATAAGATGTGCCTCTGGAAGGACAGAAAATAAGATCCTTTCTTTAATGTATAATGCTCTCTGATACAATGCTATAATAATATTAGTAATAATAATAATAATAATAATAATAATAATAATGAGTAAAACTTAAAATTTTACAAAGGCATGGTCTGAGAGTATCTTGGGCATTACCCAATTCTCTTAATAAATACATGGATGTCTAGGAAAACCAGTACAAGAATTAGTGGTATATTGTTTGAAAAGTTTCTGTGAAACAACCCTTGCATATTGAGACATGAAAATAATATACTGTTCCCTATAGTCTGATAGGAAAGCCTGGGCAAATATAATCGAATCTACTTTTATATATATACATGCCACATTTTGCCTTTCTCCATGATTTGGATTCTATACACCTACTACTTGGGAAATCTGGATATGACCTCACTGGTAAATATTCTGGTAATGGGGAATGTTTGTGAATGATAATTTGTACATGGCAATGGCATCTTTTTTCAATCTGTGTCATGTGGATACTAAGACTATGATACATCCGAGTTGGCAAATATCAACATGCTTTGGAAAGTCAAAAGCAACAATGTATAATTATAAAGGAAAATTGAGTAGGCAAAACCTGTGGGTTTTATATTTGTTGGGAAGCCAAAACAAGGAAATTGCCACCATGGCATGTTGGGAACACTCTATTATGAATCTCATTGTGCCAGGTTATTTGCTAGCCATTATGCTGTGTGGAATTGGAGACAAATTTAAGGGTTCTTTCCTGGTCTCTGCTGCCCATTTACACAGCTGGACACTGCTGCATGACTCTCAATTCAGCAGATGCAGAGTTGGCCTGTGTATGGAGTACTTCCAAGGAAACCAAGCTTTGACTTTCATTCTATCACCAAGACATTAAGCCAGTTCTTTCCTGTGTCCTACATATAGTTAAAAATAAATAGTGGTCATAAGTAAATCAATAATAAACAGTGGTAGTAGCAATAATACCAAGTTAATATTTATAAGAGCATTGAGAATAATGCTTCTTAATACATTACACATTAATATTTTCTTAACCGGGCCCTCATGTCGAGTAATTTGCCCATGGTCATAGTTAACAAGTACCCAAACCACGATTTGAAGCTGATCTTTAAAACTAATAGAATATGTTAAGTAAAATGCACTTGATTTGGACATTTCCTGTGGAAGGTGGAGGATGAAAATGAATGGGAAAATCAAGCCACTGAAACAGTTTCCTACAGACCCAGGTTTGCTAGAGATTGAAATGACTTCAGGCCAGTGAGGGTGTTGTGAGCTGAAAAGACTTTTCTAGAACCCTGTGATGTTGAGAAAATTGCTTTCCTGGATGTCTTGATCCTTGCAGTCACAGTGTGCATCTTACCCTTCTTGTTCTTTCCACAGTAGGGATGGAGACCTGCCAGGAATGATTACTGCCAAGTGAACCCTTATTGTTCTTGAAGCCTCTCCTCTCATGTCCTGGCTAGGTTTCATTATTCTGTTACACAGGAGAAGTCTCACCTTGCTAAGGTGTGGACTTAAATTCTTTATTAGCCACAGCTCACCAGGTAATTCTGAACTTGAAGCTCCAAGGCCAAGTATTGTAGCAAGCATTATATCTGCAGGAAGTTACTGAAGACGCTGGCTTGACTGGGCTTTTGTTGGCAAATAGTTCTGTTTTGTCATACAATTGATTGGGATGCCAGAGAGAACCAGTAGGGATCTCTAATAGGATAACTCAAAGGTCTAAGGACAATAGGGTTCTCTGGCCAAGCTTTGAGTCTTATCCTACTGAATGAACCTATAGGAAACCGTTAGTCTTGCTAAGCCCCAGTGGAAATCCTAGTTCACTTTTGAGTTTCCAGCGGAGTAAATACAAAAACAAAGCTGAGCTTGACTATATTTATTAGGAAGATTTGATGACAGAAGGAAGAATTATTAATGTGCTATTATTGAATTGTGAAGAAACCAGAGTTTGTTGTTCTTAGTGATATTGCACATAAACATGGAAAACTTGTAACATTACAAAATGATCTGCCACCTGCAGTGGGAATTACTTATACATCTAAGGAGAACCCTAAGAATTCTCAAAACCTTTTCAACACAATAAGAATATATTCTTATTTCAACACAAAAAGAATATATGGGCAACATAAATTGTAGTTGAATTTTTTCCTTCTGTTTTTAAGAAATAAAATTTAGAGGTAGGGAGTGAAAGTGGATCTGGGAGGAGTTAGGAGGAACTGAGGGTACAAAAACCATTGTTTGAATAGGATAAAAAAAAACCATTTTTTTAATAATATTTTTTCATTAATTTGTTTATTCACTTTATATCCAAATCTCAGCCCTCTCCCTCCTCTCTTTCCAGTCCCACTCTGACAAATCCCTCTCCCTATTTCTTCCTCCCTTCTCCTCAAAGAAGGTGAGCCCTAGATTAGGTACAACCTAGCCCTGGGACATACAGTCCCGGTAGGTCTAAGCATGTCCTTACCCACTGAGGCCCAATCAGGAAGTCCAGGTAGGGAAAGGGGATCCAATGGCAACAGAGACAGAAACAGTCCTTGTTCCATTTGTTAGCAGACCCACATGAAGACCAAGCTGCTCATCTTCTCCAAATGTGTAGGGTCCTATGTCTAGCCCCTGTATGTTGTTTGATTGGTGATTCAATTTCTATGAGCCCTCACGGGCCCAGATTATGCACACCAAATGAAGATTGCTTTACTTAGAAGGACTACTCCAGCCCTAAGCAATGGCTAAGAGTAGCCACTGATGGTTTCTCATTGCAAGGCAGAGTGAATTAGTTCCCGATTTTGTCTCAAATTTATTGTCACCAAAAGACCTCAATTTGTTACAGTATGCCACATTCCAGAAAACAAACAGCTCTTAAACGGCCATGTAGGTTTTGTGATTTTAGGTGAAGGAGAACTTAAAAATCAACTTTGTGAGAATGTCACTTTTGAAGGCTTTATCAATGATCTGTCTTTGAAATCTCCATTCAAAGACATTTCTCTCCAAAGCATCAAAAGACAAAATTTGTCAATGCTTTATATCCTGTGGTCCAGATGAACAAATGATGGCTCAAATTGGTTCAGAATACCTCATACATCATAGTGGGGCATGAAGCCTAGCCAACTTGTCATTCAGTGGTAGCCAGTGTGGTGGCAGCTGTGGCCTTGTGGAAGATGCAGAGGTTAAGCTATTTGAAGTAGAAAAAAGAAGAGGCTTTAGACTTAGTTGACTCCAGGCAATTAGTAATGTCCCAACTGATAGATATTTCTACAGTATTTACCTTACCTTCCAGAAACCATACCCTATGTAGAAATTCTACCCTATGCAAAAACAAAATTCACTGATTATTTCCAAAGTTGATGCATCTGTGGATTTTGAAAACAAAATTATTTGTTCTTGATTCACTTGTCAATATGTGGCACAGAGACTGGATTTTAGCTTATATTTGAGGACAGAGATTGATTTTAATGGCACCAAAGTTAGGTGAAAAAGTAGAGGAAGAATTTTGGTAAGGCTGGTAAGGTCCCTTAACATGGCACAGTAAAGTTCGTGATTTTGACAGGCAGCCAAGGCAATGCAAAATTAAAAACCCAAGTGTGTGAGTATTAACAGTGTTGCAGAATTCTCCATCCTGATTCTGCTAATTCTTTTTTTAAACTTCTATATATTCCAAGAAGATTTGATATTAGAAATACAAGAATAGATAAGATGGATAAAAAATCACTGATGATTTCTTTAGATATCAATCACCTAAGATTATTGATCTGAAGTTAATGTGAAGTGGAAAGGTGGAGCTTTGGGCAACACCACTGCACTTTCTCAGAACCACTCTTTTGCATATCATCTATCTGAGGCAAAGTTCAAAGCCAGGAGCACAGGGTGGGCTATGCGAATAATTTTTGTAATAAGTGTGGACTCTGTAAACCAGTGAAGAAAAATCTTCATTAAATTTACCACTTTGGAAACTAGAACTTGATAGCTTCATGAAGTCCGAGCAAACCAGATTCTTCAAGCACTGAATTTTCATGGAAGAACATTTATGTATAACCATGAAACCCTTGTTTGTTTTGAGTTAGCTGAAATGGATCATTGACACCTTTGCTTCATTAGTTCTTCAATATTTTATTCTGGTTCACATATCAGTTCAACAAGACTGACTTAGTGAAACAAAGATGTCTCCTTTGCAGAGCATAGACTTAGATGCAGAAATACCAGTTGAATCTCTTATAACACCTAGGTTACCTGCACATATCTTATTTTGGCCAGCTAGTCCCCATTCCCTGTCAGCTGCGACCCTGCCTATGGCTCCATTTTGTCTTCACAATTACTCTGTTTGCTCCCTATATTTCGGCCATCCACACCTCCATGGTTTTTCCACAGCTTCAACTTTCTTCCCATTTTGTGATTTTCATTGCTTCCTCAGAGCTTCACAAAATTCAAATGTTCTTAAACTTTAGCTCAAATTCTGGCTCTTCAGAGAGACTTTGCTTACCATTATATGTATAAGTCACTGTATAAAGATTTATAAATCATTTTAATCTGTCTTCTATCATGCAAATACTCACACACACACATCAGGAGTATTAAAGCCTAATTTTTCTTATTTGTCCATATATTCCAGGAGTTAGGTATATTTGTTAGTTCTTAATTAATACTACCAAATGGTGTAATGTAAGTGGGAAGTTCCATGTCCTGGTCCACATATTTTGTTATTATCACTTGTGTTAATTTCTAGAACTCTCTAGGCCTTTTATTTTCTTTTTGTAAAAAGGGCAACATATTGAACCAATAACTAAGATTAGTGTTATGTCTGGTTTGAATATGTGTGTGAATTATACACCACTGGATCCTGCTGTGCTTTATGCTCATAAAAACCTTGCAAAATGTATTATAAGTTGGGATTTCTATTCATGTTGTATCAACAACAGTTTCTATGAACTGAGTCTTTTATATCATCTCTGGAATAACAGTATTGTTCTTTATTCATTCAACAAAAATTCACTGAGACCCATGCATAGTGTTAGGTTTGGCAGTGCAATCAAAAACAAGATTGTCTTTGTTCTCAAGATTCCCACACTATAAGGCTAACAATTAAAATGTGCCACTTCCTGTTTTAACTGGAGCTGAAAGAGGACAATAACAATAGATGTGCTGATATGGGTGAAAAAAACCTCAGGGGAACTTCAGGAAACCAAGGGGTACTGAGGAAGGGAGAAAGTGTTTCCCGATGAAGAGCTTACCAATCGGTTAACCAATACGAATGGTCACTCCTGAAACATGCATACGAGAAACATTATACTGACTGAGGATATTGTATTCATTTATAAGAGATATACATGTATATAATAACAATTAAGGAACAAAGAGGTCATGCATTATGGGAGGGTTTGGAGGAAGAATGGGAAGGGGAAATGATATAATTTACATTACAATCTCCAAAATAAAAATAATTTTAAAAGATCCTATCAATAGAGTTATAAGTAGGGAGGTGAGACAGTGTTACATCATCAGGTAATGCATCTGATGCCAGTGTGAGACATCAAGGAGAATTTTACAGTGCAGTGACAGTTTAGGCAAGCAGAGGTACTGTGGGTCAGGTGATGGTAAGGCAGACTAGTCTAAGCAAGGAAAAAGCACTGTGTGCTGAGATTTCGTGGCGAAAACACTAAAACAGTGGTTCTCAACCTTCCTAATGCTGTGACCGTTTGATACAAGTCCTCATGTTGTGGTGACCCCCAGCCATAACATTATTTTATTGCTACCCCATAACTGTAACTTTGCTACTGTTATGAGTTATAATGTAAATATATGACATGCAGCATATCTGATGTAACCCCCAGAGTGGTTGCAACCTATAAGTTGAGAATCACTGCTCTACAGTATGTTCATCTCAGCAAAGTGTCATTGGTATGATTGAATCTGAGACTGCAAGGGAATATTTGAGAAACATGGCTTCACTATCCCCTGCACATGCTTCTTCAAAGCAAAAGGAGTTTGTCCAAAGGAGACTTGATTAGTCCTTTCCCAGACATAAGGTCTCGAATAGGGTAAGATGTTTGGTTTGTGCAGCTGTTAATTATTTATTTTTTATGATGTTAACTATTAAATTTATTTATAAAGATAGTTGAGGATTAATTCTGATTTGGTATTTCACTTTACTTTTACAGTGTCCTACACATTTAATTGAGATAATTCAAGAGGACTGTGTTTAGAGAAATCAACTTTTAGTCCTTTTATGGAATACACAGTGGCACTATGTAAAATGCTGTTTTTATGTTTCCATTAATCACCGCATGTGTGCGCCAATACTGAACTTACACTTCTGTTCACTCTGGGTCTGTTCATCAGTTCTGCAGCATTTGCTCTTTATCCTGCTTGATCTGATATGTCAATTCCCTAAATTCTCAGCTCATGTTGTCATGGGATGACAACTAGGCAATAAAATACTATTGGGAAAATAACATGTTGGATTTTTTTGTTTTTCCTAAAGCTTAAATAGTAGCTATTAGCATAAAAAGTCATAGTCTGTTAACTTGTAATAGTCCAATAGCCTGACAGTATGTTTTTAAGTGTTTCAAGACCAGGCTGGTGTTTGTGAACTGCATTCTGTCCACATTCCTATGTTAGAGTCCTAACAGCAGGTTCCTCAGAATGCTATTGTGTTTGGAGCCAGTGTCTTCACAACAATGATTAAGTTATATGAGGTCCTTTGTACGAATCCTAATCCAATATGACTGGTGTCCTTATAACAAGGACAAGGAGATTAGGATTCACACAGAGAGAGAGAGAGAGAGAGAGAGAGAGAGAGAGAGAGAGAGAGAGCACGATATGGAGACAGGGAAGCCAGCTATAAGATGAAGGAAGAGGTCATTGAAGGAAACAACACCTTGGCAATCACCTGGAAACAAGTTTGTTCTGTTTAAACCACCTGAAACTGTTAGTTTAGACTTGCAAATTCTTGTAAGTTAATATAAACTCCTTTAATGCATAAAGTCAAGATTATAATACTCCATCCATTTACAAGTTAACTTTGTATATTTTTGATATACAAGAAACATTTTATATGTTTAAATTTATATTTTTCAGAAATATAATAATAGAAACTCTATTAATGTCAACAATGTTACCCATTTCCCATGACAAATCCACAATATCTTTGAAGTGACAAGAGATTGGGAATATAAAAATGAATAAAAAAATAAATAAAAGATTATCAATAATTGTAGTATATAATAACAATTAGTGGCAATTCCAGGGCATTATAAAGATGAAAAATTCCTTAAAATTATTACATATTTTGGAATGGACATGTAGTGTATAATTTGAGAAGTTTGTGACTATTCTTCCTGTAATGTTAGGACATTGGTTGTTTTTATGGTTGGCACTGTGGAAGGAGCTTTGTTTTACACGTAAGCATCTACATTACAGATGAAGTCTGCCCCTATGCCCATTAAAACCTTGGATTCTACTTTTTCTCTTTGGATCTTACTGTACCTGTGAGCAGGGGCCATTGGACTGGTCTACATAACATTTCAGATCTATCCTATTTTCAAAATTCAAAGTAAGGATTCACAGTCGATAAACAGCCTTAAAAACATTTCATATTGGTGGGTCTTAAAGCAATCTATCTAAAGTTCTAGAAGTCAATATCTTTTAAAAAACACCTTAGCTTTGATTCTTACTTTAAAATTGTCAGTGGAAGCATTATGAAATGTAATTTCTCCAGTGTTGTTTTTGTTATTTCTTCCATATATTCCACTCCATGGGGGTTGGCATTCTATATAATTATAAAATAAATCTAGCTTCTGATTGATAATATAGAAAATGTCAAATACCCTCGGAACCCAAACAGGTTGTCATGGAAACTGGTAGATTTTTGAACCTGCAGAGTACATTTAAGAGTGCATAGGTGTGTACCCTACAAATAGTTCATGTTATTTTATAGTAGGAAATATGGATCCAGTACTGATGGGAAGGCAGAAAGCCACCCAACCCAAATGTTCACTTTACTGGCTTGCCTCAGGCAGGGCCAACACCTTATTAATCATAAAATTTCTAGATTTTGCAATAAAATATTCATACACTATTTCTTGCTATAAACATGAATAAGTATCAAAATGTCTTGCTACAACATGATTTCAAGCATGACATACCAAGCCAGTTTGCTTTGATATTGTTTTATTTAACACAGTTCAGTGAATGCTTGTTATGTTTGCTGATTTGATCTACCTACAATTATATTTTCTCCTAAGATACTTCCTCTTAAACTTGCTGTAAATGAATTCTGGCTGAAGTCACAGTTTTTTCTAACTACACAAGTGAATGTGTGACATGAATCTGGCCCATGAAAGTTTTATACTTCTATGGGATAGTAATTTCTTCACAGAAAGAAATATTAATCAGTTCCAGCTGGACCTTCAAATGATAGAGATACACATTCCTATTCACATGATTTTAACTAGGTAACCAGTCATTCTTAAGACTGTTGAGAACTATGTTTCATAAAAGGATCCTGAGGATGACATCATTGTGGAACAGAAGAGAGCCATGGGATTGGCTTAATTTTATAGACTTACTGTTTCAGACCTCAGTGAATATTCATGATACTTACTAGATAGAACATACCCATAGAAAATGGACCCACAACCAACTTTGAGGTGCTGTGAGAAGAGTTCTAAACATTAACCACCTCTTGGCTGGTTTGCTTTGGAGAAGCAACTCTTTGTAAAATGGAGTTAATTACCTTGAACATTTCTACTTCCTGTGGTAATGAAGAGAATTGGAATTGAAAACTTAGTTTTGAAGTGCTTTATAGACTAGAAAACTTCTGCTGCCAACCATGAAAATCTTGTCAGTAGACTATGAAAGCCACTCTAATGAACAGTATACTCCAGATAGTGGTTAATTCTATGATGTAGGAATATATATGTGTTTCTGTAATGATTAATCCACTCTAATCTCCCCAGTGGCATGGCAGCATGAGTTCATTGCTACCCACCTCAATTTTCTGGATTCTTGAATGAAAGACACACATGCAGGCTTATATTTAATATGCCTTAATCAACGCAATGGCTGGGCCAATCCCAAACTTCCACATTGCTAATGCCTTCCCTCCAATTCTCCTGAATTATTACTTACTAAAATCTATATTTCATTTTCGCTACCCTAGACCCAATTAAGGGGCCCCTTGGCACTGCTCTTCCCTGGCTCTTGCATGATTGATATGCTTTCTCTTCTGTCCTTCCCCAGCATGGCAATTCTAAATTTTTCTTCTTCCCTCAGTTCCCTTGCCTGGGAAATCTAAAGTCCTGCCTCTGTCTCCCTACCCAGCCATTAGTCACCAGCAATTTTATTTACCAATCAAAGCCATTTGGGAGCAGGAACCCTCAGTGAATTACATGCAAATGTGCAAATTCCCATGTAATTTGGGAACCCAATTAACATAATGCAAGCAATAAACCAAATCCACTGTATTTCCCTTTTCATTCATTAAAAGGACTTTTTCTCTCAGCTATACAGTGAACACAGTTATAACTGTTATGTAAACTATAAGGTATGATATACACTATAATATCTAATCCATCAATTTTGCTAATTTAGGTAAATTACTGTATCATCTATCCTAACTTAAAGAGTTTACAATTCTATACCTGAATTATGTTCTGATTTTAACTTGCATTATTATCTGAAAACTATTCTTTCAAATCATCTTCTTCAATGCTAAACAATTTAAGTTTGATTATGAGACTACAAATAGTTTTCAACCCTGTCAGAGATCTGAGAATAAATTAAATATTACCTGAATATATAGGAAGCACAAAAGTATACCTTCCAAAACTTAATCAATTTGCAGAGACAACTGACTACCTGGATAGTCTCCAATTCCTCAAAATGTCAGAGCATCTGTCTTCAGCCTTCTGGCCCAGAACCATCTGACAGACCTTAAGTGAAGCAGGAAGTATAAAGGACTAGCTTACCCTGTATTGGCAGAGCTAAGCTGTTGACTATCCCATATCATGTGTCCTTTCCTGGACAGTATTTTTGTCTGTAGATGAATTAGGGCAATTATTTCCCAGTGACTACCCTGCCACAACTGGAGCAACTCTATATGGAAGTTATGATGCTCAATATCTTCTTTGAACCACAAAGGGGATACTGTCAGGAGCAGACATGTCTCCTACTCAAAATTTCTATTAATAATGAAATGACCTTAAATGTCATATTCTGTGGATTTCTAATGCTTTTGAAGGCTATCCATCTATTTAAAGTATATAAGAATTGTTAAATCTTGACTACTGTTAGTTATTTCTATTTGAATAATATTGAAAACATCTTTTTATAATTAATTATAAATATTAATTTATAATTAATTGTTATAATTAATCTAATATAACCATGAGTTTACTATCTGGTCCTTAACTTGCATTACTTAATTATCCTAAACAATTTGTAATAGCAGCTATTAGAAGCCCTGGGTCTAAGCTTTATATTCTTAAATGAGTTGCTTATCTAAGAGCAACAATATTAATTTCAAATTTTGTTTCAATATAAAAAACTTAAAGCAATAAAAACCTTAAATCTGTATCGATATATAAATTCTGTAGTAGTGTAAGAAATTATAACTTCAAATTTGCATCAATTATAAAGATTCCTACCATTGTAAGATTATGGCTGTACGATGTTTTGTTTAAGAATAAATTTAGTAATCCATCCCGTATATTTCCTCCCTATTCAAAGTTATGACCATTTCCAAATTATCCCTTAAAATGACAACCAATCTATAATTTATAAAATAACCATAACCAGATACCCAATCCCAAGGTATTGGGATGAAGAGTCTCCATGGCTTCTTCCTGCTGAATTGGGACAATGAATAATTATTTTTTAAGGGGTAGAAAGGGGTAGGGAAATGGGAAAAATTGGTTAGACTTAAGAAAGCTAGCTTTAGCATCTGCTATCCAGTCTCTGTCTGCTTAGAAGGCTCAGGACTTGACTGAAATTCTGACTGGATCTGTCTGAAAGGCTAAATGAACTGAGTCCATTGGGTACCAACAGCTATTCCTGAAGCTGTTTTAGAAGCAAGTCTCTGGAAACAGCATCAGGAGGCAGGAATCCAAATCCACAATACATGTGTACATATGTTCATATCTCAGACCAAAGGAAACCAAGCTTACAAGACCCAAAAGTGTTGTTTTATCAACTGACTGAGACCCCAATATATATTGGAGTGTTCTTAGCAAGTAGAATCATCTGTAATTTTCATTGTCTTTGGTTTAAGAGCCAGACAGACACATATAGATGTATATATGTCACCCAAACCTTTATTTGAAACCTGTTAAAATAAAAAGGGAAAAAATTCCCTGTTTCTAGCTGCTGTTATGTATTTTGGAGGGTGATATTCTCAGAGACCCCATGAATATGGAAGAAATGTAACAGTAATGGATGCCTAGCACTCTGAGATAACCCATCATGGTAACATCAGATTGCCTTCTAAATGCGAATTTCACACTTGATATAAGTCATCTCAAAACTCATGACAGAAATGTGGTCAGAGGAAAACAGATTAGTGTAATCTGCTCTGGTTTCTTTCTATTCCAGCATCCAGGAGCATCCTTCTGCTCCTTCTCTCTCACCCCAGGCATTGTAATCTTCCCTTTGTTATTTTGATTTCTCAGGACCTCTCCCCCAGCTGTGGTATGGCCGGCCACAGGGCAAGCATAGGCATGTCTTAACTCCTTATTTTTAATTGGAAAATCTTGTTCAGAATACACACGTACTTATTTTACCTATAACTTCAGTTTAATGTAGCTGTTTCTTCAAGTTCTCAAAAGCCTACTCCCTCTATCTTCCCAAAAGAAAAGTATCTAGGACCTTAATCAAATGAGTTTCCAAGCTCATTTCTTTCTGCAAAGGGGTGATTTATGATCTAATGAAGAGGCAGCTCCATGGGCCCAAATCTGTACTGACAGTTGTGCTTTGTGTGCGCATTTGCCCATCCGAGAAGGCAGTTCTGCATCTATTTGCATGAACTGACTTATGACACTGATATGCATTGCATATAGCAGTAGGGAGAGTTATTTCTTATGTGCTTGATAGAATAGCATGCTGTCCGTATTTCACCTGGCTCTGTGGATTGGGTGTGAATACCAGGGGATTCAGAAGTGGAGCCTGCACTAAAGGAATTCTTTTAGATGAAAGAGTGCAACAGGGAGCAAAGAGAGCAAAAGGAACCCCACAACTCCAGGGCTTCAGCTCTATGCATGTCTTCATACCTCGCTTGGATGAAGCCATGGACATAGGCACTGAGGAATGATAGTTTCTGATAAGTTATTTCTCCACCAGTGAAATGATCCCGTTCAAGCCAGATTATATTATATTAAAGACAGGTTTATTGGAAAACTACTCTCAGGTGAGTTCATTGGCCCAAAGGATGGAGGCCAGGGGGAGGGGTGAATGGGTGTGCATACAGAGAGAGGAGAGAGACCAAAATGCCTGGATTATACAGGTAGGACCCTCTGGAGGAAAGGCAGCTCAGCCCCTGGGCCAGAAAGTTCAGAGTTGGGGACAGGGTGTGCCAGATAGGGAAAGAGGGGTGCTGGGAGAACTTGGAGCCAGGTCTACTTTGATATGTAAAATATGCACCTCAGTCCCTTATCCCTGGGTGGGAAATCAAACAGTTACCTTTAAAATAAGTAGACATAACTTTTTTTTACACTTAAAGGCAGGACAGGACGGGCCTGGAATATTAAGTTAACTATACAAACCCTGGATGTAAAAATATTTGTCCACACACATTGTAGAACTTTAATAAAAATCTGGAAGAAGTAGAATTTCTATCAATACCCCTCATTTACTCTGACTCCTTTTTTAATTTTATTTTTCTTTTTAGATTTATATATTTTTTATTTATATGAGTACACTGCAACTGTATTCTGGAAGAGGGCATTGGAACCCATTACAGGTGGTTGTGAACCACCATGGGTTGCTGGAAGTTGAACTCAGGACCTCTGGAAGAGCAGTCAGTGCTCTTAACCTTTGAGCCATCTCTCCTGCCCCCTTACTTTGACTCTTAAATGACATCTAAATTCTCTTTTCAGAGTGATAAAGCAGAGACTGGGTGAAACTAGAAACAAATTGCCTGGCTAAACTTTGGGTTGCTTAGCATATAAAGTCCTGAGTGTGCCATTAGCTCCTTGTAACTGATAACCATCAAGGCTGTGTGTATTTGCGAGAGAAGCCAGTGCCAGAGTATCTGAGTTATTGACTTCCATCTGGATGTCTTTATCTCCTTGTGCGTTGGTTTGGGAGTCAGAGCAGTATGCCATATATTCATCTTGCCACTTACTTAGGCAGCTTGAAGGTTAGAACAGCCAATTTTTTTAGTTTCAAACAGATCCACAAGTGGGGATATTTGTGCTCTTCTGTGGGGGGAAAAAATTAAAACACGCTGTACTGAACATTTCTAGCAAGTGCTAGCTATTCTTATTGCTTGGTACAGATCCATCCCAACTCTGTCTCCATCGAATACAGCCTTGCGAGTTTGATATGCATGATGAGCAGCATGATACCACTGAACAATACTAGAAGTCCATTTGTCCCATCTTCTGTTTCTACTGAGTGAAAGATAAAGGAATATATTTGATAGGCAATATTAAATAATCCAATAGTCAACAGGAGAGGAGTTCTTACATGGACCATGATATTTTATAAACAAATATGTTGTCATATGAAATGAAGAAATAAAAATGGTATAGGAACATCTAATATGATATGGGAATGATAAACCACTGCAAAGCAAAGACAAGCAAATCACAATAATCAGTATAAATGTGTACATGAGATATGTGGAGAATGAAGTAACTGTATCCAAAAGTCCTTCAAGTGTTCAGTGAATGGGTATAGAATACAGACCAACTTGGCTGACTTTTTTCTTTAGACATCATCATGGAAGAGAGATTAAAACTCAAGCAAACAACAAAGCTGTCACCCAAACCTGTGAACTATCACATTTGGTCACCTGACATGACAAATGAAAGAGATTGGTTGTGCAAAAGAATATGTCATGCACAATCCTGAAGTTGGAATGGACACAGTTGCTATCATAGCTGAGGGCAGCTATAGGAATTTAATAAAACCCAAGACATTATTAGTCATCAGATAATGCACAGGCAGTCTCTCCAGCAAGGAGATGTCTCATAGGATGTTTTTGAGGCTGAGAGTGAGAAACCAAAGACTAGCATATTCCTAGGCAAAATGCATTCTAGGAAGTGATAGCTCTTACTAAGGAACTGATGAGGAGAGAGCAAGAGAGGAATGAGGTATGAAAAGCTGTGTTCTAGAACGAGGAGCCTATGACTGTAGCATACAAGGCTTCTGAGCAAGTGGTTGAAAGGACATAAACAGCTCCCAAAGTCAGCATTTTCAACACTTGCTACTATTCTCAACCCTACTCTAGTCTGTGTTGCTCTGAGAAGAATCATTGTGGCCAATGAAGCATAGTTATAATGTTCAGAAGTATACGTGATCTGCTGTTGTCACATTGCAGCCACTGATGGGGGTATTTATGTGCTAGGATGTGCAGGTGGGTGAACTGACATCCTTGCTTCAGCATCTTACTAAATCAGTAAGTCAAGACCTTCCAGTGGCTTTCCGTATCATGTTGAATGAATCAAAAGGCCTTAGTCTCCAGGCTCAGTTAGGACTGGCCACTGCTTACTCTTCTACCCTAAGCTATAACTCCTCTCTAAATACTTTGGCCATGGTATGTATGCCAAACTCATACCCATTGCATATCTTTGACACTCTTTCTCCCCTTATGATAGCTATTCCTGGTTGTCAACTTGACTACATCTGGAATGAACTACAATCCAGAAATGGAGGGCATATCTGTGATCTAGATCTTGAGGCATAGTAGCCATGAAAAGCTTAAGGCCAGGCAAGGTGGTGCATGTTTTTAATCTCAGGAAACAGAAACAAACAGATGTCTGAGTTCAAGGCCAGCCTGGGGCAGAGAAAGTTCCAAATACAGGTAGGGTGGTACACACATTTAATCTGGCCATACCTTCTTCTGGATGGCCATGTAAGGACAATGGAAAAGAGAAGTGTTTGTGCTTCTTTGTTTTGCTAGCACTTAATTGATATCACATCTGTTGGCACCTACAGTTTATATAGAAGATCAACTGAAAAACCTAGCCTTGAGGGACTGAACAACTACTAGATACTTGAACTTCCTGCTCATAGCTGCCCATTGTTGGGCTAGTCGGACTGCAGATCGTAAGTTATTCCAATAATTTCCCTAAGTATGTAGAGACATTCCACAAGTTCTGTGACTCTAGAGAACCCTGACTAATACACCCCTCTTCCTGTAGTACTTCTGTATAATTTATAATGAGATTATTAGTCTTGAAGTAGGATCATGCAGCTGAGTATACTCGGTGGTAGAATGACTTTAGGTTCTAAGAAATGGAATCACAGATAATATCAACTGACCAGCTTGAGTATGTAAGATGGTTTGTGGAAAAGAAGTTAGAAGTGACTTCCTGACTAAGAAAAATAGTCAGAAATTGGAGAAATTGGTGGTTTGAATAAGGACGGTGTATGCCTTGAGCTGTTGTTTTTAGATTCATATGGTATCATGGCAGCTAGCAAGAGTGGCATTCACTAGGCATCTGTGTCTTCACAGCCACTTTCGTACCTTTCTGCACCCTTACTTGTTAGAGATCCAGGGATTCTCTTGTGCTCTACAGCCCTTACTATTCATATGCTTTGAGGAGCAAGCAACCTAAGCCTGGAAATGATACCTCCTTTCCCTTTCTGACTCAGACGTAATTATATGCCCTCTTGGATACAACCTAGTCAATTATTAGAGAAGCTCAGAGAACAGATACTTCTTAGGTTACTGGCAACA
Source organism: Rhynchomys soricoides (assembly GCA_019843965.1). Taxonomy (NCBI): domain Eukaryota; kingdom Metazoa; phylum Chordata; class Mammalia; order Rodentia; family Muridae; genus Rhynchomys; species Rhynchomys soricoides. The sequence continues at coordinate 580,666 of JADRCH010000225.1, read as the reverse complement.
CATTTGTTTGTATGTTCAAATCACTGGTGTGTGTGAAGTTTAAGAATGCCCATCCATAGTAACGTGTCCATAATTTAATTGGTAAGGAGTATACCCTGGATACTTCCCAGGTGATTCTGATAAGGTTATCTCTGAGAATCCATACCTTAGATTACACTCTTCCAGGTAAGATATAGCTCAAAGAAAGATGGTACAAGCCTGAGATTTTACAAATCTAATATCTCGTGGAAGGGTGATTCCCCAAAGCTCTGGATTTCAGGTACATCTTCCCAAGGTAGACCTTGCAGCATTGCATATTCTGACTCAGCATCATTTGCAAAGGCTAAATCAGTGGTCAGCCATCCTTCAGTGTGCCCAGTACGTAACTCAGAATCTTGGAAACAATTCCTGATGCTGCCATTCTGTTTGTCTTCTTGGTGCCAGTATTCGCATATGAGCCAATTATAAGACATTTGTTATTGTTTTTATTCCATTACTTGGTATTTGATTTAGACAAAGGGATTTTCTGTTGATAAATCTAGATAGATTTCCAAGTCAGAATATGTTTATTAAAACACCAATTAGATCCTGCTTGCTCATCCATCACAGACCTTTAAATTTTGTGCAGGTTTGGTAGGGTGTTCCAGGAACCATATTTGCATGAGTGAATGACTTACATCAAACTGTCATTCTATAAGGACTATCTTATCTCTAAATATCAAGAACCTTTATGTACTCTGTAGATACAACATTCTTTTTAATATTGTATATACTCCATTCTTGAAATAGAGTTCAAGGGTGGTAATGATGGCTGAAGTCCAAAGGGGTCAATTCTCCTGGGTGTGTGTGGAATTGAAAAAAATAAAAAAACTGAAAAGCCAGTAATATGAATGTGGTAGAAAGCTGTGTTAGGAGGAGCCAATATCAGGAAGAAAATTTGTGACCAGTGAGAATAGCAAATGTTTTTTTCCTAAGTGATTGTTTAGGTTTATCTTAAAGTTGGATAGACAGCATTTACTCTTTCCCATAACTTTGATTCTTAGCTAGTATGGATTGACAAGAGTAAGATTTTATGTTTTCCTGAAATATCTTAGGGTTTTGCATTCTAATGGCTTACTATTTGCCATGGATGGGATGGATAAAAAGATCTCTTGTACAAAGAAGTAAAAATGCTGCTCAGAGGAAGAAATGAAAAAGAAGTGTCAGGAGCTAGGCAAGAAGGAAAGTTAAAAAATCTAAGAAAGCAATGATGTGGAAAAAGCAAGAGAGTGATTCAGAAGAAAAAGCCTTCAGTAAATCTTCACTAAACACTGGTCCGGGACAAAGCCTTATGAAAGATTCAAGATGTTTGATATCAGAAATCCATCGTGAGTAAGCTTAAGCAAAAGGACAGGTTTTACTAAAAGGATACTGCTATACTTTATAGAACAGATACAACATCTCAGTTCTGTGTCTGAGTGGTTTTCATTTTCTCTGGCTGTCGGGGAAGCTAACCTGAGCAATAGGGAGAGTGGCCTCAAATAGCAAACTCATGCTATTTTAAGTACTCCAAAATACAAAGTTTTCTTTGATTGCTGAACTTTAACAATCCTGGAAAGAATTTGACTCAACTGGAGTCACATATTTCCCTCTATCTGAACATGCAGCATGGAGGTTGGGCTTGTGATGGATATGAACTTGTCATATACCCATTCTTGGCTGTTGGAGGGTGTGTGTGGGGGTCTTTAGTAATGGTTACTAAAGGAATGGCATGTCTGTAGTCAGAAAGAAGTTATTACCTTAAGTCTTTGAGTTGGAAATACTAGAGCAGATCAGTTTTCCTTGAGCAACAAATGAAGAAAACGAAAACAAGGAGTCCAAAGACGAACAAGGCAGGGAGGATGCACCCTGGTAGAGGCATACACACCATGTCAGGGAACTAAGACATGGTTATGAATACTTTTTTCCTCCAAAGAAATTTTAAAAAAGGTGGTTTATTTTCAAGCCAAATGACATGGCTTGGGAACATAGATTTTGTTCTCCTCAAATTCCATATTCCAAAGAAAACCATAGATCATAAGAGTTTTCAAATATACTTGTGGTACTTTGAGTAGGTATGCTATAACAAAGTGGGGATCCCTCTGCTGTAGGCTTCGGGTGCTCACTGGCAGCATTCTCATTTGGTTTGTGGAAACCAAGTGTCTGTTAAAACTTCAAAGGATTTTTATCTGTCGATCACTAGATGTTAAGGTAATAAAGGCAGGCTAAAGTAAATGTAATTAGACTCTGTACCAGCAAAGTCTCTCCATTTCTAAATCACTATACTTTATTAAATCATTCAAGCTTTACATACACAACTTCTTTCCAGGAATTCTTCTTTATTGTCTTGTGTAGACATGATTGGCCTCAAACTCACTATGTAGCTGAGGATGACTTTGAACTCCTAATCTGGATATCTCACTGGCACGCTCTACTATGTCTGACTATCTGTTGCTCTTGTTATTTCTGATGCTAAAGACTGAAAACAGGGCTTCCTGTGTGGGCTTCTACTAAGCTGGATCCCAGTCATTCTGTCCCCCCTGCCAAATTTTTAAAGATAAGATCTCACTAAATTTCCCAGATAAGCCTTGAACTTTCTAACTTGCACAGCCTCTGGAGTAGCTGGAAGTACAGGACTGTACCAATTGTTCCTATTTACATCACTGGATCATAAAATGAAGACAGCATGTTTTTTCTTCTGCTACCATGTACTAGCATTTTCTCATCATATCATGGAGTCTCAATATAGATCTTTTTGATGATGGCAAAGAGCACCAAGGAAGGACATTTAAAGGCTACTTTGAAAACATCATAGCAAAATTCACTATCTAAAGTTCCCAGTAGCTGAGACCATCATTGTTCTGAGTGCTCTTCACAGTAAGTATCAAGACTATAACTCCTGTCTTACCGTACTTTCACTCCAGACTAACACTCAGGGCTTTACGAAGCTCCATTGATCCATTGTTCCAGGTGGCCATATCCTCACCATTTATGCTGCTTTTTGGGCAGCACACTGAGAAGAACACCCTGCTCCTTCAGAGCTTACCACTTTCCCTGTCTCAGGATCCAGGATGACAATGAAGAAAAGGATTATTGAAGAGGACCACACAGAAGGAGATGGAGGATGAAGTTTCTCAAGGAGTGCTCACTTGCCATCTAGCTCCTATCCTGCTATCACTGCCTGTTGAGAACTTTACTGGAATCCTAGACAGAGTGCCATCCTGTCTCAGCTCACCTCCACAACAGTCCAAACACTGTGACCACAGCTTGGATCACTCTTCCTTCTTGCCCAGCTATAGGCAGTGCATACTGGAAAGAGTGGCCTCTTCCCTGTGACCAATGCCAGATCCATTTTTCCCAGCAAAAGTACCATTCCAACATCAGTTTACATACACAGTGAGAAGTCCTACCTGTGTCTAGACTGTGAGTGACATTTTTTGCCAGAAGGCCTTACCCATGCAGGACTATAAAAGACACTTCACTTGTTCTATATGCTGTCCATCTACTATCACAAACATTCAGGCAAGAAGCCCTATCACTGTCCAGACAACAGCCTCTATTCTCCTTGGACCTCCTTGTCCTCACATGAGTATGTCTCTGGTAAGATGCTGTTCCTTGCATAGTCTATGGCCTTCCACCTGCTCATGCCCACTCTTCAGGCAACTTTGGTTATTCTCCTAGCCTGCCCTTCTACTGTCCCAAGTGAACCAGAGACTTTGAGTGTAGGCATGACCTGGAAATGCATCTGTGAGTCCACCATTCCCACATCTGATGCTGAGGTGGCTGTAGGCTGTAGTAGGTTTTCAGAGAGCCTAGCTCTGTTTCTGGAAGCCAGGATTCCTTATTTAAATATATCCAAAAGTGTGGGTGACTGGTCACATAAGTTGATGAATTTTCTGTGATTATGGTTCTGTTGTAAAACAAGGGCTCCTCTGCCCACTGGAGAGGCTCAGAACTCAGTAGTTTTTCAGTCCATGATGTTGGTTGCCTTGGAAGTCTTGCCCAGGCACCGAGGACCTGGAGGATGACTGGAGAATTGTTCATCTTTACTCCATGCTAAGAGACCAAAGAATCTGAGTTCTGGTGGCTGGAAAGGAAAGTGGTGGCAGCAGGAAGGATGGATTCATCAGAAAGGAGCAAATGAGCTTCAGAAACACTTACTGCAGTTGTCAAGGCAAAAAGTGAAAACAACTGTTTGAGAAGAAAGCAAGGAGGAATGGAAAAGAGAAGGAAGAGGGCTAAGGGGGGAGCAGACAGACCCTTGGAGGATAACCATCACAAGATGAATGCAATGGCAGCCATAGGAGAAGGGTAGCAGTTACAACCTAAAATACGGAAGTTCAGCTGAGTTTGTCTAGTCTCTCAGGAGATAAGGTCCTTGGGCTCAGTCCTACTTGCTCTTACCAGTCTCTTCACAAAGGAAATCGGCAACACCAGAGGTCCTACTTTCTATCTTATCTTCGTAAATTGATTACTTTAGAGGTACTAATTTGTTTTATCTCATAGATATAACCAGTGCTGTCTTTTAAAATAAACATGTGAAATTTGGAGTGCGAATCATTAGCAAACTAAGATAGCACAAAATACCCAGGGATGGAAAGATGAAGAGAGGTAGGTTAAGGCCAGGCAGTGTGAGGGAAGGTATAGCAAACTATCCATGTAAATTATTTCACCCCTTGGGGCCTGACATGTCTACCATTAGCTAGCATCGAGAGATAGAACTGCATCTAGGATGCAGAGTTATTTCATCCCATGTACTAGTTCTGACACATTGGCAGTGGGAAGGATGTGTTTTGGGGGAAAGATATAGCAAGTAATATCTTTAGCCATCATCTGCCACTTATGATTTAGTGGGAAATGGTTTGCCAAGGCTTTTCCACATACCACATGAGAAACCTTTTCCCTGGAGATGTTTGAGGAAACTGGTGTAGCTCTCTTCTGTAACCAAAACAGTTGCTCAATTTTAACTGGTGACATCCCTGGAGTAATGGTATTTATCATTTCTTTCCTAGTTTTTCATTTCATAGTGGTATGTAACTGTTTGCGACACTGATTTCCTTGAGAATATACTAATAGCTACACATCTCTACTCTAAAGAACATTTGAGAAGTTTCATAGTTCTCAGGAAGACCAAATACTTCTTCCAAGGAGAAAGTCCTAGAGGGGATCAGGGATCCCAAATTGATCATCCCTGATATTCAGTTTAATATTATTTTGTTTTGTATGATTATACACTATTTATGAATTGAGCAGTTAGAAAATATTATCACATATTAAATAAAAGATCTGTCAAAGCTAAGGAGCATGCTTGAATAAATAATATCCCAAACAGAAAACCATTGAGGGGTTTTTATTTCTTAAATGACTAATTGGTTATTTTACTTAAGATGACAGTGGTGGAGGGAAATAGTCTGTTGCTCTATAGAGATAAAAATCCCTGTTTTTATTTATTCATAAATACACCAAAGTGTTTGGATGAATGGTTCCCTAAGCAAGGTCTGTGATACTTGGGATACATTAATATTCTAGTATACAAATGAAGGTTCATTAGTGAATTCTTTACAAATGGAATTGTATTTAACTTAGTACCTTGGATGAGTAGATCCAAATTTTGAGGTGCTCACAAATTACCCTGTCTATCTGTAAATGTAGATTGCCAGGTCTGAAAATCCCTGAGTTTGTAAGGTGAACAAAGAAGTATGAACCTTTAAAAGTGATGATTCTGATGCAGGTGGCCCCCAGGATTGCATGTTGAAAAGCATTGCATTAGACAAACATCTGACTCAGCTTTTTTATTCTAAGATGGTTATGTTCAGAATGGCTACTTGATTTGTGTTCTCAAAAACTCAAAGTGATTTTCCTTGAATGAATTCAAGAAAAATTGGCTGTGCTTCAAAACATCTTGAAGAGCACTATACACCATTATATGTAGGGTTATGGAAAATGTTAACACCACACCATATGTCTTAGGAATTGCAGCTAAACTTTCTGTATAATGCTTTTTTTCAATATGCTGATCATTTTAAGTTGCCCATTTTCTAATATAGTAAAAGGAGCTACATGTGTTCTGTAATTCAGCAAAAGTGAAAGACATGATTTGATTTTTCATTATTTTTTATTATTCAAATGTACCTTTAAAATGCATGCAAATGCATGCTATTTTGTAATATGCACATTTAGGTCATTTAATGTCATTTTATCAGTGTTTGGAATTACTCTGGTTTCATTTTAAAAGCTATAGAACTGCCATCTCTCTCTCTCTCTCTCTTTCTTTTTAGTTTGAGTCAAATGCTTTTCAAATCAGTCTCTAGAACTATAAATGGAGTCACCCAGTGTTTGGCTCCTTTTACGTACTGGGAACATTGACAAGTGTGATATAGACACATGCTGAGTAAGCCTCCTTATAATAACTTTAATATTTTTAATTATATATATATATGGATATCTTTGCCTGCTTGTATATATGTTTACCACATGTGTGTAATACCTGTGGAAGCTAAAAAAGGGGTGATGGATCCCTTTTATCTGGAGTTACAGACCATTGTGAGATACTGTGTGGATGCTGGGAATGTAGTCTAAAAGAGCAGCTAGTGGGGTTTTTTTTTTTTCTGATTTACAGATGTGGTGCTTTTTAAAAACTTTTGTGGGGCTGGAGAGATGGCTCAGTGGTTAAGAGCACTGACTGCTCTTCCAGAGGTCCAGAGTTCAATTCCCAGCAACATGGTGGCTCACAACCATCTATAATAGAATCTGATGTGGTGTGTCTGAAGACAGTGGCAGTATACTCACATATATAAAATAAATAAATAAATCTTTTAAAAATTATTTTTTTACTAATTCACTTTATATCTTTCTCACTCTCCCCTCCTGGTTACTCATCCCACAATCCTTTCCCCAGGCCACAGTCTTTTCCTCTGAGAAGATGAGGGACCCCTGGGTATCCCCCCACCCTGGCATACCAAGTCTCTGCAAGGCTAGACTCTTGCTCTTCTACTGAGGCCAGACAAGGCAGACAAGCTAGAACATATCCCACATACAGGCACCAGCTTTTGGGATAGCCCTCAATCTAGTAGTTTAGGACCCACACAAAGACCAAGCTGCACATTTGTTTCCAGTCCATGTATGCTC
>JADRCH010000225.1:562722-573531 GCA_019843965.1 Rhynchomys soricoides | reverse complement strand
CAATTTCAGTTAGTCACCCATAAAACTAGAAACCAACTTACCCAACTGTTTTAAAAAACCAACTAACCAACAAACAAACGGCCTTGCATAGCAAGCATAGGATATCAGGACTTAATAAAAAGATACATTTGGGAAAAACACCCTTCCAGATATACATTATTATATGATACTAAAGCAGAATCATATATTGGTTTCAAAGAATAAATGGAGGCCCATATTATATAAGCTGTGTTAGTTTTATGTTAATTTGACAAAACTTCCAAGAAACAACTTAGATTTTGGCTGATGAGTTCAGACATGCACATCTCTGGCCTGTTGGGGCCATTGCTTTGAGGTCTGTGGTAAAGGAGAACCATCCTGGAGGAAGGGAGCAGTCAGAAACAGTAGCAACAGACAAAAAGGCCGGAGAAAAACAAGATCCTTAAGGACACACACAGTGGCCTAATTTCCATAGATAGCCCTAAAGTTAGTTGCCAGTACCTCCTAGAATACCGTCACCATGTAGGTGCAAGCCTCCAATTTGTAACACTGTGGGAGTATTACATAGTCAAGTCATAATATAAATATATGTCTAAAATATAAATGCACACACACACACACAGAGTGAATATTTTGGAAGAGAAAAACCAGAACATTGATAAAAAAAACATTTTCTCCTCTTTCATTCCCTTTAGGTTTAAATATTCTCGAATTTTCAGTCTTTCTTTGCAACATTTTGTATGTTCTTATCACATGCCAGCTAATGGTTACATATGCATAATACTTTAAATAGACATGGTCAGCAATACAGACAAGTGATACGGGAATGCTTATTTCTATTTTACTTATGAAAAATGGATTTTAGAGTAAGAAAGCAACACTGAGAGGCAGTGTCAAAGTTGCACCAATGCTGGTTCCACACTAAAAAGTATTTTCCCAATTCCCTGTGTGCCCCAGGAAACATCACACAGTCACTAATGCCAGGAATGGGTTCCCTCTTTTGGGGCTGCTGGACAATGAGGTCCTATACAGTATAGCGATAACCTGCAAAAGTTATTGGTTATGGCCACTATTCCTGGTTGCCCTCCAGAATTTGATGGTAAAACCCTAATGTTGAAGATGCTATGTATTTGAATCACAGAACATGGAGAAACCAAGCTGGTACTGACTTGAAAGCTTCATCCTTACTGACTAGCTTTCATAGTGCTGGAAGCTATGGCAGAAGAACAGCAAGTATCAGCAATACCCAACACTTAATTTTTAAAAGTGGTTTATAATGTATACATTTTAAATTAAAATTATTACAATTATTTATTTATTGGTGGGGTACACATGTGTATATGGAGGTTACAGGACAATGAGTTAGAGTCGGGATTTTTGTTTGTTTGTTTGTGTTTTCTTTTCCTTCCCTTCTACCATATGAGGTTTGACAATGGAGCTCAGATCACAAAGCTAGGTGGCAACCCCACCTTTGCCAGCTGAACCGTCTCACCAGCTCCCGGACATTATTTAAACAGCAGTTAGCTCATCTTTATTTTAAAATTGTGTCAGCTAAATAAAACAATCCAAGTTAAGTTCTTGGACCACTGGCCGTCTGCCTACATCAGTACCACTTACTGATTGATGTTTAAAACCAGATGAGGTGTGGTGACTCATGCCTTGATCCCAGCTATTCAGGAGGCTGAGGCAGGGGGATCTAGGTTCCAGGTCAAGCTGTTTCAAAACAAAATTTTAAAATGGCTGGGAATGTAGGTCAGTGATCCTGGGTATACCTCATAGCACTGAAAAAACGAACTCTAAGTATATTTTTAAATTTGTAAGTATAGAAGTTGTCTTCATTCTCCCAGTTCCCCAAGCTGCCATACACTCTTCCTGTGTCTGCTGATAAGATCTTTTTATTTATTCTTGCAGGACTCATAGGGCTAACATGCCTGTAAGGATGGTGGTACTTGTAGTCTTCAAGGCTTTGCCTCTCCGTTTGTAAATAATATATCATACCTTTTTGCTCAGGAAAACTACTGTGTCATTAGGCACTGCCATGAGGCTTTTCAGATAATGGTTTCTGTCAGTTAAGAGCCTGTCAGCAGGAGCAGCTGCCCTCTGTGTCCTATTATCATTAACTGAGTCTGCTGGCCAGAGGGAACTAAGAAAGTGGTTATTGCCACAGGGCAACGTTACCAGAGACAGAATTCTCACTCTGCTAACCTGCACATAGTTACCCAGTTCCCACCACAGTGACCGCTAATTGCATTCACTGATGAAACAAAACTATCCGCTGAGCCAGTCTTTTGAGTTGGCGATTACGAAACTGTGTCAGTCAGTTTAGCTCAGGGATCATGAAATGAGTCTTTGTTTGCACATAACTAAACTTAACGAGCAAGGTTACCATAGAATATTTGCCTTTCTGGGTGACCCTTTCTGGCTGATCTTGACTTTTATTTTAAAATCTGAAGTGTAGTCACATGTGCTTAGGTTTCATGCAAGAATTAATGGCTGAATTCATTATGTTCCACAGAGGGATATCATAGTATTCACAAGCATCACAGTATTAAGTCAGACCTTAAATAAAGAGGGGTGTGAAACTCCTGTAATACCGTGGCTGTTGTGGATTTGTAAGCGTCTTAAAAGCTCAGAAGGGAGGGAAATTGAACCTCACTGGCCCCAGGCTTCATTTCACTCACACCCATGATTTTAATCAATTTTTATAAAATATGCATTTCAGTCTATGATTGGACAATTATGGCATGGTATGAGAGAGGGACTGATTACCACTGGAAAAACCTAGTGATGTTTCAAAACAATTATCCAATGCTGACTCCTGCGTTCTACTTTAAATGATTACAACCTTGGTCTAATATGAAATGTGTTGTAACATTTGGATTGTAGCAGTGGTTACTTTCTGATGGGTCACATGAACACTCATTCCATGTTTCTAATTTAGTATAGACTCCATTGTGCCATCATGAGATGCAGTTGAACAAGGGGAACTTTAGCCTTAATATTAGCACATATTTTGTTGAAGACCATTAGGTGGCAGAACTCCTCTCTGGGGAAATAAAAGCCACAGAGTTTTTATTTCAAGCAGGAGTGCAAACCTGTATAGAAGATAGCTGAGAACTACCCTGGTCAAGCATTAGCTGAAGAGGCAGCCAGAGGCCACTGTAAAGAATCTGTAGGTCATTAGTTTCACACATTTAGAAAGAACACTAATCATATTTTTGTTTCATAAAACATGATGTTTCACTGAAGAAAAATTATATGGAACTGTCAGAATGAAAAACTTTGACTCATGTTCTCCGTTCTCCAGGAAAAAAAGATGCTTGATTGAAGTATTTCACCTCTTTTCTTCATTTTTTTCTCTATAAATCAAAGATAATAATGACAATTAATTTTTGTAATAATTAAATGAATTAATATGTGCAAATGCTTATAGTTATGTCATTCATGGTCAATTTCCTATCTATCTATCTATCTACCTATCTATCTATCTATCTATCTATCTATCTCTTTACATATCATTCTAATCTACCATATTATCCTAGTACCTGCTTTCTATAATACCAAGTTATCATGTTACTTCATGCCTGTCTATATGAAACTTTCACCTAATACTTTTCAAGTGTATCATATGTTCTAATATGAGAAAATATTGTAATTATTAGTTCAGATTCTAATGAGCACTTGCACATCAATCTATCTGTCTATCATCTATCTATCTATCTATCTATCTTTGAGGCAGAGTCTCACTGTGTAGCCCTGGCAGGTCTGAAACTTGCTTATAGGTTAGGACAACCTCGAACACATAGAGATCCACTTGCCTCTGAGTCCTGAGAACAAAAGCATGTGCTACTATGGTAGGCCCTGTTGCTATTTTTAAATATCACAAAAATTTGTCAGTAAATAACCTTTTTCATACACCCTTATTAGTAGCAAAATATAGTGTTCTAGGACAAAGCAGCCATACGTTAAAATTTTTTGTTAAGTATTGCCAATTTTCTTTGAAAGAAGCTGAACTTGTTTATAGTGTGCTCTTAATGATATTTGAGAATTTGATTTTCTTAACTCTTTTAACAGTACCAGTAGAAGTGATTCCATCTGTGTGTGTGTGTGTGTGTGTGTGTGTGTGTGTGTGTGTGTGTGTGTATATCATATAATTTATATATCTATGTATGGACTAGACTACCTTCTGAAGTCCACATTTATTGCTTTCATTTTCAATTGCCATAAATCAGATTGTTATAAATCCCTTTCAGTCTTTTTTTTTTTTTTAAGAAGACTTATGTATGTGGCTCCTACACAGCTGGAGAAGTAACGGAATATCATCTCTCTTCAGGTTTGGCTGTGTTCAGGAACTAAAACGGTACCACTACCATGTGGATTTTATATGTGCTTCTCTGCTGTTTTCTGGTGTGGGGACATCAGTGTGAGGCACATTCTCACTTCATAGTAGCAGCAATGGTATACAGCGTTGCACCACCTCATGCATGGTAGTAAGAGGTGGACTTAGCTCCTCTCTCCCTGCTATTCTAGCTTGAGTCTTGTGTCCATCCCTGTGCTCATCACTGGCCATTGTACAAGCTATCTGGTATATGATTTGAAATGCAGCCAAAACTGGGGAGTATGGTGAGAGTAAGATCCCATGCAGAGTTAAATCCTAAATGGAAGGTCTATGTTACACTTTACCCTTGAAACTCGGGATCCTCATTAAGGAGAGGGTAGAAACTCTATAAGAGCCAGAGGCGGTAGATGGCTACAGAGAAACAGTGTTTGGAGGTCACAACCGAGTGCTTGAGCATAGAAACCTACAGAAGATTAGATGGCATGCACAAAATCTGCACAAGGTCACACTGTAAAATTCCTGCATGAAGAGGGGAGGTCGGCATGAGATCACCTTTCTAGCTAAGGAGCTACTGAGCATTGATAGTTGCTAGGAGAGGGAGAATCACATTTCTTTAATGGTGTGACTCCTGGAGTTAAAACATGACCTAGGGGGTAATAATAGACCCAAAAGTATTTAGGCAGCTCAAAATTGACAGGGATGGGAGAGAGAGAGAGAGAGAGAGAGAGAGAGAGAGAGAGAGAGAGAGATCACAAAGTTGGTTCTGGTGGGAGTTGTGGGAGGGAGAATATGAGTGAGATACCAGATACCTTGTGTGAAATTTATTTAAAGAACAAATACAAACATTAAAAGAACAAGAGACCCATTTGTTTTTCTTCCAAATCACCACTGCCTCAACTTTTATATTAAATACATCAACACGTTCAACTAGTTATCTTCATATCATTCTGTTGTAAATTTTATTTGGTGAAAATGTAGGTGGGGTATCAGGAAGATAACTCAGTAGCAAAGTTTTTGTTGCACAGCCATAGAAACCAGAGGTTTTGTCCCTCAACTGCTGCACATGGCAGTATTTACCTCTAATCCCTGTGCTGAGAGCGTAGAGGCAGGCAGTTCCTTACCGTACCCTGGCCAGCCAGCCTAGACAACCAGTAAAGTCCAGGTTCACTGAAAGACTCTGTGAAAGTAAAGTTAGGAACTGGAGGCGGGGGAAATGGCATATTGGTTAAGATTACATAATACTATTCTTGTGGTGGACATGGGTTCAGTTTTCAGCACCCAGGTCAAGTAGCTCACAACCACCTGTAACTCCAGCTTTGGAGAATCTTATACCCTCTTCTGCCTTCCACAGTCACCTTTATTGACACATGCATATCGCTCTCGCCTTACATATATGCAAAATTAAAACAATAAAATATGATCTAGAAAACTATTTGGTAGCTAGGAGTTTAGGAAGACACTATACATCAACCTCTGGTTTTCACATGCACATGTGAGAGCATAGGTGCATACTGAAACTCACATGTATGCAAGCATCACACACACACACACACACACACACACACACACACACCCCAAAAATGCCAGTTGGGTTGGGCATTCTCAACAGTAGAGTGAATGCATGGACTACTTACTGGGTTCAGTCCTTATTCCAAAGAGGAAATAATAAAGACAATACACTATTTAAACCATGTTCCTCACACAAGGCTGATTGCAAATGCATGGTGCAATTAAGAATGATTCCATCTCCTTGATATTTTCCTTACAGTGACAGCTGGGCTCAAAGACTGAATCTGACTCAGAGTCAATTCTCAGGCTGCTTTGTTAGATGAACATCTGGTTGGTATCTTTTAGCGACTGACAGCCATTAATGTTTGATACCCATATTGATTAGTTTACTGTGGAATGGTGGCATCATTTCTTGCCATTTTATTTTATTACATTTTTATCTTTTTATTGACATATATTTCACACACCATATAAGTCACTAATTTGAAGTGTAAAAAGACATTTGAAGTTGTATTTTTATGGTTCTGTTGCCATTGCTGCTGATCTAGAGCATTTTATCACCCCGGATAAAAACCCTATGTCAATTCTAAGTTACTTCAAGCCCTCCACACCTATGGTTCACCTCTAGGAAATCATTACTTTCATTTATACATCTTTGCTCATTTTGGACATTTTACATAAATGAAATCATGTCATTTATGTCCTGTAGTAACTAATTTATTTTACTTACAGAATGTTTGAGGTTTATCTATGTTGAATCATGTATCAATAGATTCTTAGTTTTCAAACTATAGATTAATTTTCAAACACCCTCCATTGTGTTTCTTTGTTTATTACTTGATGGGTATTTTAATTGTTTATACCCTTTACACTATGTGGGACACTGTGACTATGGACATTTGTGTGACACTTAAGTGGACATACATTTTGAGTTGTCTTTGCTATCTAACTAGGGCTTGTTGTGTTCAAATCTCTGTTTTGAGAATCTTCCAATTTTCTTTATTCCCTTGGTTATATTATTTATTTACATTTCAAATGTTATCCCCCTTCCCAGGTTCCCATTCACAAACCCCCTATCCCCTCCTCCCTGCTTCTATGAGGGTGCTCCCCTACCCATCCACCCACTCCCGCCTCACCACCCTAGCATTCCCTTATGAGTGGTCATCGTGGTCATCGAGCCTCCACAGGACCAACAGGCTCCCCTCCCATTGATGCGAGATAAGGCTATCCTCTGCTACATATGCGGCTGGAGCCATGGGTCCCTCCTTGCTTACTCTTTGGTTGATGATTTAGTCCCTGGGAGCTTTGGAGGGTCTGGTTGGTTGATATTGTTGTTCTTCCTATGGGGTTGCAAACCCCTTTAGCTCTGACAGTACCACTTTGTATCTTCATCTTCAATGTATGAGGCTATTAACGTATCCACATCTTCTTCAATATTATGAAAAAAATTTGCTTATATTTTTGAGACCATGTTTACTATAAAACTTGACTAGAATTTAAGGTGCTATTACCTCAATTTCCCCAAGTCCTATGGCTGCACTTGTGCACTGCTACACTTGGTATCCTTTTGCCTTTTTAATTTTTTAATAACCTAGCCGTTTTAGTTAGTATGAAATAATATCTCAAAATGGTATTGATTTAATTTTCTCTAAAGAATAATAATATTATACACTTGGGTATGTTTATTGAACATCTGTCCTTTGTTGTTTATACGGGTTTTACTATTTGTATTTATGTTTCAGAAGTTTATACACCATATACAACTCTTAGCTATCAGTGGCTTTATATTCAATTTCAAATCTCTGACATTTTGATGGGATTATTTACTCCATTCAGAATTATTGACAGTGATTTGGGTGTGCCTTGCATTTTGTTGTTGTTCTAAAACCTGTCTTAATTTTTGTTGTTATCTTAATGTTTGGAGTAGCATTACAGTGCCCTTTTAGTTACCTGAGCCTTAGATGTTGAGATGGTGCTGTAGGTATAGCACTTGGGGCTGGGAGCTCATGGTCAGTTGTTCTCTGCAGTTTGACTTTAGATTTCTGTGATGGTCTCCGTATGCTTCAAAGAGAAGCATTGTAATAAAGGACAGGAATTAAACCTGTTAGTGAATATTTTTGGGTTGCAGACCCAGGACAAGGGGCTGAGGTGCATATTTTACATACCAAAGCAGACCTAGCCTCTAGGTTCTCCCTGAATCCCTCAGCATCCCTACCTAGCATACCCTGCACTTGATCTTGAATTTACCAGCTCAGGGCTTGGGCTACCCTTCACCCAGAGGCTCTTCCCTATATAAGCCAGACAGTTTTCTTCTATCTTCCCCTATTCTCTTTATGGGTGTGTGTTTTCTCTCTTTCTCTTCCTCTTCTTATCCATTCCTCTCTCTAAGGCAACTTCCCTGGCCTTGTTCCTTGGGACCAGTGAACTTGCCCAAGAGCAGCTTCCCAATAAACTAGCCTTCATATGTTCTAACCTGACTTGAATTGGCTCATTTCATTGGAGAAATAACTTATCAGATATAAGGGTAGGTATTTAGACTATAGTAAGAAGTCATACAGATTTAGGAAAGTGGCAATATAAGGTCTTCCTCTAGGATTTACAACCTCACTAGCCTCAGGTATTTAGCTTGGCTTACAGTATCAGACATGAATTCTTTCCTGTTGAAAGGTCTTATATTCAATTAAGTAGCTGTTGGTTACCCTCAAGAAGTAGGCACCACTAAAGTACCCCTGAACATACCTTGATGTTAGGTCACTGTTTTGGATCACAGGCTTTGAAGCCAGGCAGGACTTCTGATGACTTTCCTCTCCGGGATAACTTGCATAGCTCCCCTGGATATTTAGAGAGCTAGTCTTTAGGGAGAGCAATCCAGGTCAGTTTCTGCTTAATTCCTCCCAACCCTGTGACCAAAGTGTATGGTGACATTGGAAGGTGCTAAAAGGAATGGTAATAGCCTATATTGTTTGGAGAGGGTAGTCTCTTGCACTCCTATGATCAACAACTTGAAAGAAGTTGCCCCATGCTTGGCATTGGGTTTGTATTAGACAGTCTACGTTTCACAGGGGTGGGACATTATTACTTCAAGTGGTGTAACTTCAGATAAATTATTTACATATATATTATACATACATACATACATACATACATATAATTAATTTTTAAGGCTAGTGAACATTAGAATGCTTCTCTATGGCTTTTTTGATCACTCTTAATATTCTTCAGTCCTTCTCCTTTCCCCTCTGTCAGAATTGTCCTCCTCTGATGGTTTGTGCATGCTTGGCACAAGAAGAGGCCTTATTAGGAAGTGTGTCCTTGTTGGAGTAGGTATGTCACTGTGGGCATGGGTTTAAGACCCTCATCCTAGCTGCCTGGAAGTTAGTCTTCCACTAGCAGCCTTCAGATGATGATGTTGATCTCTCAGCTCTGCCTGCACCATGCCTGCCTGGATGTTGCCATTATTCTGCCTTGAAGATAATGAACTGAACCTCTGAACCTGTAAGCCAGCCCCAATTAAATGTTGTCCTTATAAGAGTGGCCTTGGTCATGGTGTTTGTTCACAGCAGTAAAACCCTAAGACACCTCCCTTAGCAGATAAACTCACCCCCTCCATCTTCTTAGTTTCCCTTTATATTATCATGTCCTACCATCTTGTTCTCAGAAGCCCACCACCATGATCCTTTTTTGCTTTCCTAATTTATGTAAGTTTTCTAGATTATACTAGCATTGTGTGATGTGGGGGCAAGAACCACAAATAAGAGAGAACATGTAGCACTTTCCATTACAGCTGAATGGTATCCTGTTGTATACATGGACCACATTTTCATGATCCACTTGTTAGTTGTAGGACTTTTAAGTTATTTCCATTTCTTATCCATTGAGCAGCAATGGACATGGCTGAGCAAATACCTGTGGAGTACAGTATTGAGACCTTTGGGCTTATGCCATAGAAAGAAATAGCCCTGTCATATGGTAGATCAACTTTTAGCTTTTAGAGAGTGTTTCATACTGATGTCCACAGTAGCTGCACCAGTTTGCAATCTTTAATTTTTTTCTTAAGGAATGCCTATTGTCTCTAAGTTTAATTGACTTTATTGATGCTTAAAAATATTTTCAATATGTGTTACTTAGGATTCTTTCATTTTATCATTAAAAATTTTAAATATTGTTATAAAAGTTGAAAATTGAAAAAAAATACACCCTGAAAATTATATCCTGTTGAGTCTACAATTCAACAAACTTTCACATGGTGAGAATCTACATTCACAATGGAAGCCATGGGGCTTCACACTGGATTTCCTACTTTCACTATTAAATATATTATTTCATACTCATCCACCCCCAAAATGAAAATCTAAGACAAAGTTAGAACTTTTTGTTGAGATACATTAGTATCTTTTCTAAACTTCTAGAAAGAGCTGGAGTTGAGAATTATTTTTGTAATTCCACAGAGCTGTCCTTTCTGTTGTTTCACAATACTATCTAGAACCATGGTACTGGCTTTCTGAGATGTCCTGGACATGTTCCTAGTTCCAATTTGGCCTAGAGTTTCTGGGCTTCTTCAGTTTTTATTAGAGTCATGGAAGGATCTCTTTAAAATGGGGTCCAGGTTTAGAACAGAGAGTCTTCCTAAGTGAGTATTGAGGGATTATGAGCCTAGATAGCTCTAATACAATCACTTCAAATGATAATTTCCAATGTCCATAAGTAATTTCTACTTCGAGCATACTTCTTTTAATACCTAAATGTTGTTCATTTATGTATACTATTATTCTCTCTGATTAGATGGACTCTTTCTCCCCAAATGATTATTCACCTGATTATTATCATACAAATTATAAGAAGCAATTATAAAGATCATTATAAGTATCTGCTTCTAACATATGACAAAAATAATGGCCAATTGATGGTAAATTTAAATTCTGTTTTTTCTACACTGAAGCCCTGTTGAGCCCTAACAACCTGTGTGAGTAAGCACATTCCTG
>JADRCH010000225.1:549829-562712 GCA_019843965.1 Rhynchomys soricoides | reverse complement strand
CAGCATCAGAGACAAGAGCAAGCATATTTTTTAAATGACAGGTCTAAGGAGTCTGCTTGTTATAGATTAAATCATGATTCTAAAGGCTAAGCCCTGGATTAAAGATTTTGATTTGCCTCCATTTTCTCTTAATCAAATCTCCTTTTCTTAATGCTTCTACTCTTAGGAAAAATGAGAAACCACTTTTATCTAATGGATTTTATTGCATCACATTAGGTCCCAATAGACACTAAGCAACTCATCTTGGTTTGAAATAAGATGAACTTTGGTACAACCAGTGAAACTTAAGGAAGCCATTGATATGAAATCAGGGACTTATCTTTACAGATACAGAAAGATGCTCTAACATTTGGAAGCATTCATATAAAATGAATAAAAATTGTTCTATGGTAGAACTGCAGGTGGCTGTAAGTCTTTTTATTGTTTTCACCCTAGTTTTCTGAGTTTTTTTTTTTTTTGATCCTCACATGAAAGAGCCTGAGAACCAGACAGAGCCAGCTCTGTGTAGTCCTTGGGACCACAGGCCATGTTCCCCCACCCCTGGGCGGTGTCTTGCAGCTTCTCACTGCTCAACACCTTCCGGGTGGTGCTTTGGGTGAGCACTGTCAAATTTCCCTTGTCTCATCTCCTCCAGAGGCCTGAGCCCTGGGGCGGATGCAGGAATCTTACCACCATTTTAACCCAACACACATGTATGCACGCACACAAACCTACTGAGTCTACTTATGGTCGCTTGCTCATACATGTGTTTAAAGCTGACCACTTGAAGTTGGACAATCAGTTAGGGAGCTGGTTCCTGGAGAGAAGTGGTTTTTCCCTCTCTCAGCAGGAACTGACTGTCTAGGGATAGGGCTTTATGAAATTTTCTCCATCCCCATAGGCATGTTATCTGGCATAGTCATTAATTAGGTCTTGTTTAGGAATCTATATTGTTACTATTGTATGGACATAGCTTCTCTGTTGTATATAGAAGACACTCTTTTGTTGGAGGTATACTGGGCCTCTAGATCCTACAATCTTTCTACCTATTCTTCTACTATTTTCTCTTGAGTCTTGGGGGTAATGGGCTATTTGTAGATTAACTGATTCAGGCTGGGCACCCAAGGTAACTGTGCTACCATTGTACTTTTGAGTATATCTAGTTAGCTGGTTGTTGTGATTAACAGGTTTTACAGCTGGGTAGGACTAGGTTGCTTTTCTCTCTTGACAGGTTCCCTAGTTCTTTCCTGTACTATGGGACCTAGTCATCAGGAAGGAGACTTGTTGGTCAGTTCAAGTTTGATTCCTCACGTCCTGTATCTGGAGATTAAAAATATACTACACAGTGACTGTTGGTCCAGATTTAAAATGAAGCTGTCTTTATAGTAAAATGTGGAATTTCCTTAAAGTTAAAAAAGAACTGCCACGTGGTCTATTATTTTCATTCCAAATATACATCCAAAGCAACTGAAGCCAGAACCCAAAGAGATACCTCTATTCCCATGTATATTATAGCATTATTCATAATATCCATTATGTGTGTGTATATGTACCCATTATCTTGAGGGTAACCAGAAGTAGTTTCCCACTCAATAGGTAGGAAATCATGTCTAGTACTTGAAACTTAGTCACCTTCCCAGGGCTATGGTAGTATGTATCTTAGACGAGAACTGCCACACACGTATGTATACATACATGCGTACACCCACACTCACACCCACACCCATGCCACATTTGGAGAATCCTATGATTTAGCACATGATCTGTGAAATTGCAGGCCATTTTGCTATGCAAAATAAGCCAATGCGAGAACAACTACTCCATAATGCTACTTCAAGGATGCACATAAATGATTAACACTCTTAGACACAGGAAATAGAATGATGGTTTCCAGGGAGTGTGATCAGGAGCAAATGAAGACCTGAAACTCAGTGGGTCTACGTTTCCATGTAGAAAGATCAAGAAGTTCTAGAAATCTGCTCTATTGTGCAGTGTTCATGGTTAGCAGTAGCTTTCTCTCTGTCTTAAGTTGGTTCTTATCACAAAATGATCTAGACACAACTAAATGACAAAATGACACAAATGACACTTTGGAAGTGGTGGGTAAGTTTGTTTTTATGGTCACAGTTATAGTGACACACACACACACACACACACACACACACACGCCCAAACTCATCAAATTGTACTTATGTGCAGCATTTCAAAGTTTCAATTACAATTTAATAAAGCTCTTAAAACACTCCCTTGAGAGAAACTCTAGAATCTTTTTGCCTTCATATCTCTTATCTGAATTGCAGAACTATACAGCACTTCAGAACAGCATAACTTACTTCCTCTATACTCGAGTTTAAAAAATAATCTGGTTCTCATTCCTGCTTAGAAGAAAGCAACACCATGAAGGTAGCATATCCAAACTGCTTTCATTCTCAGACCTACACCAGGGACAGATGCAAATAAAAACAGGGGAGAGGCCAAATGCATTTTCATTGTTTCTGTGTAACTAACGTGGACCAGGTTGCCCTATAAGGCTCAGCTTTGACTCTTGTAATTCTGCCAAGTGATAATGACCACTAGAGGGTAATAATCACGTTATAAAGGACAAACCAATAGCAGGCGTTGAAATACAAAGCTCAGTTTTTTAAAGAAGATCTATTAAAATCAAACTTTAATCATGAATTGTGAAATAGAACACAGGCAGTTAGGTGCTGCTAAAATATTAGCATTTCTATTGAAACAGAAAGCCAGGCACTTTATTATCCTCATGACCAGCTCTGGGGTTTCATAATTAAGTCTTTCAGTGTGATTTATTGAGACTCTAAGCAAAGTTTCAAAGAGAGATTTGTACTTAGAACATGAATGTGCTTCAGGTCCCTAGGCAGTTCAGAACTGAGTTTCATCACACAGACTCAGAAGCAGGTATTCAGAGAAACTTTCTTTTCTAAGTCTTCCTACTCATTAACTAAGAAGGACATCAGTCATCCCTCTTAGCTGTGTGAATATTCAATGTGTGAAGATGTTATACTTAGGAGCAAAGGAGTGTTCATCACAATTTAAATTAAAAGTGTTTTGCTGTTGAGCATTTTATTTCACTTTAATTAAAATATAATCACATCACTTTTACTTTCACTTTCCTCCTTCCAGACCTTCCCACTTGCCCCTCTCTACTCCCTTCCACACCACCTGCACTTCCTCCCATATTGAGGGCTTCTTTTTTGTTATTGTTTTACACACACACACACACACTCATAAGTATATAAATACACCCTGATGAGTCAGCTTGGTGTTGCTTGTGTGTACTTGGATAACCAATTACTGGGTTCATCCCTAGGACATATTAATCCCTCTTTCTTAACAGCCATAGTTGCATTTTATACATTGCCTAGGGGCGGGACTCTATGAGATTGCCACTCTCACATTAGAATATTTATTAGTATTGTCCTTGTTCAAGTCTTGTTAAGCAGCCTTACTTTTGACGTAGTATGAGTGTAGCTTCCCTGTCATTTCTAGAGTCACAATCTCACAGCAGATTTCCCAGTCCTCTGCTTTTCTTTCTGCTCCTCCGTCTTAATCTTCCCTGAGCCTCCAGTTCAGGAATTGTATTGTAGATATATCAGTTAGGGATGGGTTCCACAAGATCAGTTGCTTTCTGCATTATGGCCAATTGTGGCTTTCTGTAATGCTCTGTTTGCTGCAGCTAGAAACTTTTTTGGTGGAAGGAAAAAGCTGTGCTTACTCACCTGTGGGCATGAGAATAAGTTTTAGATTATAGTTACAAATTATAAAGCAATTTTCTCCTGTAAGATCCATGACCACATGAGACTCAGAAAACTATCTAGGTTTCTCATATCAGGCATGATTTATGTCTTGCTGAGTGATCTTACGTTCAGTTAGACAGGTGTTGGTAACCACTCAGATTTGAGCTTCGTAATTGCACTCTTAGGGAGATAGTCATTGTTATTAGTCATTAGTCAGACTAGTCATTGTTATTGTGAATAGGTGTCATAGATAGATACAGCTATTGATTGCTTATTAAGAAATAGTAAAGATCCTGAGAGGTGAGGGAATGAAAAGTTTCCCAATGAATCATCAGCACAGCCTTTAATAGAAAAGGCAGATCAAGTTTTAACTGAGGCAGTTGAGGACTCAAATTAAACTGTACTTTATGAAATGTGACTGAAAATCAATTATCATTTGTATGATGTGCATTTAGTATTCAATGAATCTGTGATCAGTAGATCAACCAATTAAAATATGTTTTATTTATTTGCTCACACAAAAGGCTTGTAGGAAGTGGTCCTTACAAGTCAGATATGTGGCTCTGCTATGAAAATAAAGGAAATTAAGTATAGCCTCTGATGACAAAGGGCTTCCTGTTTAGTTAGATGCCAGTTACAATGTAATGCTGATTGTACAAGAAAGATGCTCCCCAAGTAGATGGCAGCATAGAGAAGAAAAGACAGTGACTTAAACTTTGGAGTTTTGAAGTTGATCATTGTCTCAATCAAGTGAAACCTTACCTAGCTAGATATGCCTGAAACCAGAGTACACAAGAGCAGAAGCCAGAAGGTCAAGAGTTCAAGGCCAGCCTCGACTTGTAGAGTAAGAATCTGTCTTAGAAAGCCAAGGGCTGGGGACATGTCTCAGTACTAGAATTCTTGATTAGCATATGCCAAGTGAGGACAGCATGGCAGAAGTAACTAAGCTGATACTTTAGGGCCAAGTATGCAGGCTGAGGAAAGAGAGGCCATTTCAGACAGAAATAGCAAGCTGAATGAAGTGATGAGCATTGAGAAATAATGCAGAGTATGGAGAGCAACATGATTAAGAAGAGAATGACTTCTTAATCCAAAGCCTCTGTGCTGCTTAAAAGAATAATCCAGTGTCAGGGAGACCAGAGCAAAGGTTGACGATGATGATAATACCACTAACACAAATCTTATCTACAGTACTCATGCTGTCACACTATTATTTTTGCAAAGTGTTTTCAATATTACTGTAATTTGACATAAAATAGGCAAAAAATATAGAGATCTTAGGAATTTAGATAAAGTTGTGTAGCTCGCTGGTACCAGACTGGGGCTGGTGTAGTAGGAACTTTACATTCTGTAACATACATACCTTTGTTGGAAGCCTTCACTGTACACAAAATTCTAAGCAGTCTTCCTCTTCCATGTGGAGTGGACAGAAATTACCACCTTACAGATGGGGTTTACTAAGACAATTCTGAATTCATTGATGTGGTAATTTATCGGTTACTTGTATCTTGCTGTGGCAAGACTGGTTACGTTGAATCTGCAGTCAGGAAGTGGAGAGATGAATGCTGGAGCTCTGTTCGCTTTCTCTTTATTCCTACTTTAATTCAGCCCAAGATCTGGCCCATAGAATGGTTCCATCCATATTTAGAACACTCAGAGTGGACCTTTCCTCCTCAGTCAAAGCTCTCTAGAAACTTCTTCACAGATAAATTCCTCCAAGGGATTTTAAATCCAATCAGATCGACAGTAAAGATTAACTACCAAAAGTCCATCCATTTACAACCTGACAGCCTAATATATCATTTAAAAATGTTAACATTCTATAGCTTATCCTTATAAACTTATGAACATCTCAGAAAATAAAATGCATTTAGTTCATCTATGAAGGTTCCTAAAATCATGACAGTTTTAATACCGTTAAAGCCTAAAATCGAGAATCTCTCCTGAGACACAAGGCAGTCAGTTAACTCTCAGTCCCGGGGGGCGGGGGGGGGGAAGTTACACATTGCCAATATACAATGGCACAGTGCAAGACTTTCCTCTCTAAAAGGGAGGAGCAGAGGTATAGCAAGAAAGACTTAGAGCATTCAAGACAAACATCACATTTTGCAGCATCATGACCTTTCTCTGGGGCTCTCAGTGGCATCATTTAGATTACCAAAGGTTTGGATAGGCCTCATGAGTAACCGTTCTCATGTTCATGATACAATAGCCAACGAAAGCAATTTAACGGAAGAAAGATTTTTTCTCATACTGTGAGGGGATAGATAGTCCACCATGGTAAAGTTAACATGGTAGCAGGAACAGGCAGAGGCTGCACTGGGAGCATAGATGAGGATGAATTCTGGCATCCCATTAATTTTCCTTTTCCTTTCTTATACAGTCTAGGACCCCATCACAGGAGATGATAACCGCCAACATTCTCTTTTTATTTAAACATCCCTAAAAGTACCCTCACAGATATGACTAGAGATGTGTCAAATAGGGGATGCGAAGTCCAATCATGTTGGTAATAAAGATTAATCATCAGGCAGGAAGACTCTATTTTGTGTGATATTCCATTCGCTTCAGTTAGAAAGATGGAAACGCAAAAACGCAGGATAGTTACAATTACAAGTACCAATAAGTACAAATGTTTTCTTTGCCCACAAAGGTGAGTAAGCTGACATGTAGGAGCTCATCACCCAAGTGATCACTAGCAGAAGTGTATGCATTTTGCCATTGCTTAAGCTCACAGCAAGTTGCCTTTCTTATGTACTGCCCTGTGAGTTAGACAACACCTGTTGTACACCATATGGGAAATGATGGACGAAGAGTTCCCTCTGTTCCAAGAATGTTGGGATAGGGGCTTCTTGTCCATGCTTAAGAAAATCCATGCCAGAACGTTTTCTAGTTACTTGTGAACGCGTGTGCGTGCGCATGTGCGTGTGTGTGTGCGTGTGTGTGTGTGTGTGTGTGTGTGTATGCATGTGTTTATGTATATGTGTGCATGCACATGTGCATGTGTTAGAGGAATGGAAAGAGACAGAAAGAAAGAAGATTGTAGGAGAGGAGAGAACAGGAGGAGGAAGGGAAAGGAGAGGAGAGTGAGGAAGAAAAGAAAACACATTTCTTAGATCCTAATGGGACTTACTTTATTGTTGGCTTGCTAATTCTGCTTCAGGGGCATGGCTGTAACAGACATCTGTTAGAGATGCTCTCACTTGAATAAAAACTTTATGTACACACCAAGGAAGTGAAATAAAACTGAACATACTGAAAGGCTGTATGTTTTCCTAGTGTTTGCCTCCTGTTCCTAAGATCTCATCAGGATCCAGGGCTGTCTTCCTGCATTTCAATACGTTTGCAGTGATCTTTCTCTTGCTCTGTTATAGGGAACATACAGGCAGGTATTGAGATGCAGCAGGATGATGGAGATGAGAAAGTGAAGATGGCTCATGGGAAGGCAGCAATTATCCAGAATGCATATTTATCATAGTCTGCTGTTGTTTACAAACATTATAATGACTCCTGATTGTAGAACTAAACTCCAGGCTCTGGTTTGTGAAGTCAATCAAACAACCCCAGCAGGTGCTGATCGGCAGCAGGACAAAACAGGCAAGTGCTCTGTAAGAACGAACTGGAGATAGTAGGGTATCATCTGTTAAAACAGATCTTGGAGCTTGGAATAGGAGCTTAGTGGCATGGCATTTGCCTACCATGTGAAGGCCCTAGGTTCTATTCCCAGAATCAAAAATAAATATGTAACCAGAGTGGCCAATCCAGAAGCCTCAGTTTCCTCATATGTAAAAAGAAGAGAATACATCTATTTTAGTGGTTCGTGCTCACAACTTCCATTTCTAGAAACCATCTCCTTGTCCTAACTGGACATCTGTGATGGCTTTCTGGTTGGCCTTGCAGCTTCCATTCTTGCTCACCTGTATTCAGCCTTCTGGTTATGACCCAGAGGAAGCTTATGATAATCAAAGCTGAATCATACAATTCCCCTGGCAAGATCATCCTTCTTCTGCCCTGGTTTAAAACACACCCACTGATGCAGCTGCTGAGGCCTGTATGATTTCACTCATGTCTCCTACTTTGACCTCATCTTCTACCACTTCCTCTTTTGAACACTGCAAGTCACACAGGCCATCCTTCTTTTCCTTGCACAGGCTTGCACCTTTGGGAATTTACATCTACTATTTCTTTGGTTTACATATGATCTTCTTAGGTTGCTTCCTTTGGACGTTTGATTGCGTCTCTAGTGTCATTTTCTCAGGAGATAAAATCTGACTACTAAGACCATTGACTGACTACATTGCATCACTACACCTCATTGCAGTTCATTACCTATTTTCTCTACAGCTCTCAATACTACCTGAAATTTTATAATTTATTATTTTTTACTGGACCATGAATACCCCATAGTCAGCTGTACCTCCATTTCCATTAGAACATCTGAAAGAAATCAACCAATATGAGTTGAGTGAATGAATGCGAGGATCAAAGGACAATGAACAGAAAGGTTTCTGCAATCTATTGAATGCTATACAAATGATTTTTTCATCTCCTGATAAGTAGGGGCCCTCTCAAATATCTGTTAAAGTCAAATGATTATTATTTGCAGTCAGGCTCTCTTTACATTTTTAGCAGCTTAAAATTTATGATCTAATGAAAGACATAATTAGCTTGAGGGTAGTATTAAACATGTTGGCATACCCCTCTCTACCCTACACAGGTCCTGAATTCAATTTTCTGAGGTCTTGCATTTTGGAACATACTGTGTTATCACAAGGATGGACAATGAATGTACATCACAGAAAAGGATCCTTAGGAGTTCCAGAAGCATCAGAAGAGACAGTTTGAAGTCATGTTTACAGGGTCCTTCTGGCAGTATTTTGATCTTGGGATATTCTGCCATTCTGCAAATTTGCAAATTGAACTGATTATCTTCTTTTCCCACCATTCTCTGAGCCTCTTTTTCCATGCTTCATGCTTCAGAGAACAAGAGTAGCTGGATGAAGGAACTTCTGGGAACGTTCATTATGCCTCCATCCTCTCATCCATGTCTGTAACTTTTGCCTTCTCAGGTGCTCTGGAAGCAGGCAGCTATTCTCCATTTTCAGAACCAGTAGCTGGTGCTATCATTTTTTTTCTTACCCAGGTCATTTTATGAGCCTCTTAACTTGTCTGTCCTTTCTTACAGTTTTCTGTACTTCTCTCATTTGAAACATTCATAATCTGATCACCATTTAATGGTTCCCCAGTCCTCTCTAAGAAGATTGTATGGGCTTTCTTGTAGCTCTACCTGCCTCTCACCTTTTGCCATACTGTCTTCAATCACCAGCCACCTGTGGGCTCCTCCCAGACCTCCAAAGGTTGTATCTCCTCACACCTCCACTACAGAACCCTATTTTCAGTATCTAACACAACAGTTATTGGTCTTTTCTCCTTACCTTCCATTCACTATTTTATCCTATCTAGATCCAAATACTACTTCCTTCCAGAAGATTACTGGAACCTTCCCTGCTCCTTAAAGACACATCAAGCATAAGTACTATAGAACTATAGGCTTCAGAATTTCATTTTATTTTCCTAGAATTCTACTTTGCTTTTCAATTTCTTCTTGGGAACTGAGTACTTCTACTAGCTATATGAGATTGTACACAGTACCTCCTAGGCGGGAGAGTTTGAATGCTTAGTTGTCCTGATCCTCACAGTGAGTGACACTCTTCTGGAAAGGTAGAAAACCTTTTAGATTTGTGGGTCTACCTTGAAGAATTAAGGTAGTAGGTTGTAGGGACATAGCCAGAGGATAGGAGTTTCTGTCTTCTGGTACAATGCTGGTATCTGTTCAAGCTGCCTCAGCCTTCTGCTGCCATAGGCAAAAGGTAGTTTTGTCATGATGAATATTGCTGTGCTTTCTCTGACATGAAACTGTGAGCTGAAATAAATTCTTTCCCTATGTTGTTGGTACCAGGTGTTTTGTCCCGGCTACGAGAAAATGTAACCAAATTACTTTCTCTGATTTTCTCTTTCATTGATATTGTCTTATTTGCTTGCATTGCTGTCTCTTATTTGTCTTCTGGCACTATTATGTACATACACAAGGGCAGCATAGAGCTCAGTGTCTCATGTATACCAGGAGCTCCAAAAATGTATGTCATTGTCATCATCAGGCAGTGCTTTCTCTTGCTGGCCTTTTAACTTGCAGTGATGGTCTTGCACCAGCCTCATGAGTGTTGAGTTGGCAAACACACACTGCCATGCCTGACAATATGTCCTTTAGTGTCTGGATTTTCATTGTTCATTTTCTTATGCACACTGTTCTCTTTCTCTTTATATCAGACTTGGATCCCTAGCTCTTTGGGACACCATTGTCAATGTATCTAAATTGAACATTTCAATAACTACAAATTCAGCAGTCTGATCAAAATCTTGCCTGACTCTGGAGCTCTTAAATATTTATTTTTTATTCATGTATATGTGTATCTGTATGAGTATATCCCATGTATGTGAAGATGCCAGCTGGCAGCAGAGGAGGGTGTTCTCAGGGGCTAGAGTTACAGGCAGTTCTGAGCAGCCTGACGTGCTGGAGCCCATACTCACATTCTTTGGAGAAGCAGAAAGCACTCTTAATTGCTAGGACATTTCTTTAGCCCCAACTTTGAAGTTTTAAACTAAAACTAAACCTCCCTTTTCAATAATTCTTGTTTATTCACCAAGATGTTATGAGAAAGAAAATAAATTCTCTGACTGACCAAAGTGAAAGAGCATAGGTTGCAAAGTCCAGCCATAAGAACAACTCTTCAGAATTCTTGTTTTGATTTTTTTTTTAAATCTTTCCAATTCATTTCTTGGATATAAAAGCTAAGAGTCTATTAGTAAGGGTTTAATCACCAATGCAAAGAAAGTAATTAATAAATAAGCAGCAGAATGGAGAATTAACTCAAATGCCCATCAATCTATTCATTGCAGAACAAAATTTATGGATACCAAATAAGGTAAAAAGAACTCAAATAGCTCTCAGTCTAACATGCCCATGGTTATAACTTGTCAGATTATTTATGTTATGTCTTCTCCAGTCTGGAAATTAAAGTGCTGATTACTTTGGCCACAGTTCTTTGCTGTATTTGCTCACAGGTCACACCTGTCAAACTACTTGAAAGACTGTTTTAAGTGGACTAAGCCAGGAAGTAATGGTAGGTTACCTTTTTTGAATCATAGGTAAATGGGCAATCTTATAACTATGCATTTTGTGCAGTTGTGAGATAAGTTGCAAAAAGCAAGACAGCCAAGTAGCCTTCCTAGGTGTCTTAATTAGAGTTTCATTGCTGTGAGGAGACACCATGACCAAGGCAACTCTTATAAAGGAAAATATTTCATTGGAACTGGTTTATCCTGTCAGAGTTTAGTCCGTTATCATCATGTATGCAGGCCGACACTGAGAAAGAGAAGGACCTGATGGTTCTATATCTTGATAGGCAGGCAACAAGAAAGGAACTGTTTTCCAACTGGGAGGAGCTTGAGCATAGGAGCCCTCAAACTCTGTTCCTATAGTGACATACCTCCTCTAACAAGGCCACACCTACTCCAACAAGGCCACACCTCCTGTTAGTTCTACTCCCTGTGGGCCAAGCATTCAAACATATGAGTCTATGGGGCCAAACCTATTCAAACCACCACACTGGATCTGCTGCAGATCTCAATGAGTGTCCATGAGGAAACTACATAAGACAACACATGGCATGTAGTAAACATTCCATTTAAATCTCCCTATTATTGTGACAGGATGTTCTTATAGAGTGTGGCTGTTTAAAAAACTGGTGCTTAGCTCTGCTTTTAGCCCATTTTGAAATCCTAATTAAAAGAATAGCAATTGATGGCCATCCAATTAGCAAAGACACAGGTTAAGGCAGAGCTGCTAAATTCTACAAGGCTTTCTCTTCTGTTATTATCAGAAGACAGCCTGGTAAAAATAAGGTGTTCTTCCCATTTGGTGAAAAGTGAAAATACGGTTCAGTTTCCTTTGCCTCTATTCACAGGGTTTCTTTAAATTTATTATCAATGGGGGAAAGGAGTCTGTTGGATAGGTTCCTGTTAAAAAGCAGCATTTTACCAGAGCAGCACAATGGGGTGAAGAAATAGGCAGGGGTCTTGAAGCTAAAACAACGAAACCAATTCTAGACGTGTCTCTCAGGGGCTTTGTGAACCATGGACCAAATTAGTCAAGTTTAGTCAAATCTAATACATAGATACACACACACACACACACACACACACACACATGTACATATTTGTGTGTGTACTAATATGTATATGTATACGTATAAGTATATGTATTATATGTTTGTATATATTATACATATACTTACATGTATATATATAAATATTAATGTTTTAATGTATATATAATATATATATACTAATGTTTTTATGTATATATAATATATTAGTATACACATTTATTTCAGAACAGTGAGAAAATGTTGTCTCAGGGCACATTGAGTAGCTCCTAGAGAGTCAATTGTCTTGACAGAGAAGGAATTTTCCAGGGAAAGTTTAGGTTTAGAGCCAGCTGCCCCTCAACCTGCAGTGCAGAGGGTAAACTCCATAAGAAGCTAGGCAGACAAAATGCTAAGGAGAAAACTCTTTTCAGTGTGTCTGAATAAAATAAAAATGTTTGCACATCACCTAGCATCACGTTGGACATGTGGTAGATGCCCATAGTTCAGTAATTCAGTGAGCATTTTAAAAATAAATAACAATTATTAGTCATTACCCATTAATATGTGCTTCTAGGCTCCTGTCTTTGTGGGGCCTGAGAATTGTGATAAGATAATTCACCCTAGATTTCTGAGAACTCTTCTTCTGTCAAGAATACACAGAGTTTAGAAGAGGCCATTTGATGTTCTTTATGGGGAAAATTCAGACAAAATGACAGCCTGTTGTTCTCTGGAGGAATAACTGAGGCAGAAAAGCCTTGTAGCTCCCTTCTCTCTCCACAGGCTGGAGAATTCAGTGAGATGCTTTTGGATGCAGGGCAGCATAGAACTCGGCATCTCCACAGGCTGCACTGATATAGGTCACTGTAATCATTGGATTACTCTTGTGCTCTTCTCTTCTCTTCTCTTCTCTTCTCTTCTCTTCTCTTCTCTTCTCTTCTC